>JAHWFP010226804.1:0-22298 GCA_023313725.1 Lithobius niger
TTTTTTTGTACTGCCGGGACAAAAGATAGCCAGGTTAAGCTTATCATCGTAAGCGAGGTTTTTTTTTGTGTTGGTACGGAAAATGTCACCAGTCGCAAAAGTGCCTGTTAACGCTGGTTGCAATAGGATGCACTGATTGAATTTGTGTTGTGTAGTTATGAAAAGTCGGTCATTATATGACACGTGGTGGAGTAGGGGTTGTGCAGATACCGTAAAAAGTGTTAGATTAACAAAAAAAGTGTGTGTTATCAAACCTAACATGTGTCAGTTTTCTGATTATATAACGACCACACTTTTAGCATTACCACCGTGCATTAATGATTGTTATTCAGTGTCTTTTTATTTGCGTTAGTTCTATGTACCAGTCACTGTCGCTGATACAACCTCGTGTCGTGTGGGTTCGGTCATTGTATTGGTTGGCTGGTTCGCTAGACATGCTGCAGCAGCATTTTTTTATTCTTTATTTTTTGGATGACATTACTTTGTTCAGTGTGGCATCGTCCTTAACTTACTAGTGTGAAGTCCACGGTTCCATTTTGGCATACGGTATCTGATTTGGTTTTGGTACCTGCCGGTTGTGTAAATGCTTTTACAATGACACCAAAGAATTTTTTCTTATCTTGCTTCTCACTCAAGCCAACATTGCATTTTGTTTGGCTACCTGCCGGTCAAGCCAATACTGCATTGTTACAGCATTGTTTCACCGACATATTTCTCTTATCACCCTTATACAACAGAGAGAAGGCATTGTTGCATTGTTTCCTGACATATTACACGATGCTCGAGGGTGCCACTTTTTAAAGTGTTGCATCAGGTGATACAAGTCACAGGATGCGCTGATTGAGTGAGCTACGGGAACGAAAATCAACGTTGTAAGACTGACGTTGAGTGTCCCTAAGCACAACAAGACGAAAAGGTTTCTAAAGAAACTAAACTTGACTGCGCATTGACATACAAAAAGATAGACCTGACTGCATCCAATTTTTAAAACGGTGCATCCAACACCACCCCTGCACAAAATGGGCTTCAATGCTAAGTAACATGATTAGCCAGCGAAAAATTGTTTCATGGAACAATGCTTGAGTGCACCAATTTTTAAAACGGTGCGTCTAACACCACCCTCACAGGTTTCAGCTAGTTTCTCTCGATCACCCTTATGCAACAAGGAGAAGGCATCGTTGCATTGTTGTGTGTTGCATTGTTAAAGCATTGTTTCATCAGACATATACTTTTTTTTATCCCCCTTTTCAGTCAAATCCCAGCCGATTATGGTTTAGGTTATTTTAAAACTCGGATCCCGCAGTTCCATCTTTTGCTTCATTTTGCCAAACAAGAAAATTGGAAAAATATTTGCCCGGTTAAAAGCACTAGGAGTTCAGCTAACATGAGTGGAGGGTGCTTCTATCGGAGGCTAAGTATTGGACATTTACGGGGAAGGGGAAACCCGTTCATTACATTTAATTCACATTAAATTACGCACCGTAGACGAACCTAACAAAATAGATCGACTTTAGTAAACACAGATGCGTAAACAATATGCAAAATACACACATGTCAACTTAAATAAAAACGTTCGCACACTTTCACAACATAGATAAACACTGTCTTGCAAATTTTCGACCCCATACATGTGTTTCTTCATCAGACTTCAAGGATTATAGGGACTTCCCACAACATCTTTCAGGCCTCAAGGATTATAGGGACTTCCAACAACATCTTCCATCGTTTTTGTTACCAACGAAGGACGATGTCGTAGAAGTCCCGATAATCCTTGAAGCCTGATGAATCACTTGGGTCGAAAATTTGCAAGATACAGTGTTTATGTTGTGAAAGTGTGCGAACGTTTTATTTCGTTAAGTTCTTGATTTCACAGTATATACTGCAACGAACTTATTCGACACATATCAACGTGTTTTTTGCCTCATCCATGTGCAGCTGCTTACACGTGAGGTCAAAAACTGGTAGAAGGTCCAACGTGATTATCCGTTTCCTTACGACTTTGTTATTGAGTACCAGACGTGTTTCCCTCACATAATATGTGTGGGGGGGGGGGGGGGGTGTTGGACAACTAGTCTTCAACGATGGGATGTCTGGCTCGTTCAACCCGTGGAACTGTCCTGGTTAACAGAGTATATATGTCGCCAAATACAAAAAAAATCATTCAAACAGGGTATTAAAGAAGAGTGAGCGATACTCTACACGACCTGAGAACAATACAGTTTAAATACAGTTTATCTAAAGCAGATAATCGTATTATGTTGATAGTCTTGCACCTCGGCTTAGTACATCATAGGGGTATAGTCATGAACTTGAGTCTCAATGATCCACTCCGAAACGTGTAATAATGGGTTAAGTTCAATTAAGCACCAAAAATTACTTGACTTCTGTGCAAACTCCATTTATATGAAATCTTAGGCTCTTCTCCAATGTAGGACAACAACTGATACCCGTAGAGGTTGGCGAGGGTATGCGCTCAACTATTTTTTTTTTACCTCTTACCTAACCTAATATTTTGCAGTTTTGTATAATTTCTAAGGCTGTACCGAACAAGTTTTTTTTGGACCTGACCGGACCCACACCGAACATAAAAAAGTACTGGTGTACCGAACCGGACATACAAAAAAATACTGGCTGTGGAACTGAATAAATGCTTGCTTCCCTAAAGAATTTGTTCTGCTAACTTTCTAAATAAATACGTGGTTTTTTTTCCCGTCACCACTTTCCATTTTTGCGCGCTAAAATCTGACCCACATGCTTAAGAGTTAAGAGCCCAAGCAAGACCCGACGCAGTGGACCGCTGTAGCAGTGTGGTTAACAGGAAGTTGTGCAACAACAATTCACTTCCGGTTTTGCTTACGGATATTAGTGTGAGCCGCGAAGGCGGTAAAATATCAACTAAAACTCCGTATTATTTTTTTATTCCAACATTAAGGGCATAAATAAACACTAAACAGTTAAAACCGCGCGATTGACAGGAAGTTGCGACGAGACATGTAGGCAACAGCGATGCCACTTCCGGTTATGCTTCAGGATACTAGTGCGGGCCGGAGATGTAGGTAAAATATCGAATAAAATTCACGTTTTTTTTTTTGCAGTTGTTCAAAAGTTACGTGCATAAAATCAACAGTTAAAAAATTAATTCATTCGTCAATTGTGAATAGCAGTTGCTTTGTTGATCGTAGTTCAGCCAGGTCTGGCTTATATGCAGCGATGTTTGGTTTGGTTTGTCCGGCAATAAAAGCAGGTCCGGTCCGGTCCGACTGGATCCGGATATCCCGAATCCGGCAAAGTCCGGTCCGGTTTGTCCGGTTCGGTACAGCCTTAATAATTTCTTTTAGTGTGTAAAACTGAATAACTACCAGGATTTGAGTGTGGCAACTCCTTTACAACTCTTTCAAGAAGACACGAGTATTTATAATTGTGGTACATGCCCCAAGATTATGTAAGTCTCTTGTATGTCAAGGAGATGTGTTACTACTAGGTTTATAATATTAACGATGATACCTCTAAAATATTTTTACCTTTACCTTTATCAGCAGTTTACGATGTTGTATAAGACTCTTATACATTGATGTTAATTTAACTCGGACCCATCACTTGGAATCTGTTCGTTGACTACACCTGGCATTCGACTGTTTGTTAATGGAGACTAAGTGTTCCAAATACTTTTGTTTAGTTTTTTTTTTTTCAAAACCAGAAAACACTAATAAAGTTTAAATTTGGGTATGTCATATAGGTATCCTAAAGTTAGGGTGATTACCGAATGGGTATTTTGTTACCACATGGGTATTTGCTCTATTTTTACCTGTTTTTTTGGGGGGGATTAGTTCCTTGCAACCCCAGCTTGTACTGGCAGCAGAGAAGGCACGTTGGATGTATTAAGTCACCCTGTACATTTAAGCGCAAAGTACAACCTGATCTTGGTTTGGTTTTATCTTGTAGTTAAGTTAAGTTAAGTTAAATTGAGACGGCAAAGGCGTAATGCCTGTAATGCCCAGGAGAAGATTTACGAAAATAAATTATCAAATTGAGCTTTCCATGCATTGACACAAGGTGCATTGACGATATGAGACGGCAAGGCGTTCCATCCGGAGATAACTCTTTGCGAAAAAACTCCCTTCCTCGAGTTAGAATTTAAAGATCCATGCTGAAGTTTGAGATTATGCCCCCGGGTGGTGAGAGAAAGAGAAGGGGTGAAGAAGGTGTTAGGATAGAGGCCCTCACAACCATTTAGAATTTTGTACACCAACAACAGATCGCCTCTGTCAAAACGAGTAGCAAGGGATGGAAGCCCGAGGAGTTTGAGTCTTTCATGGTAAGATAAAGTAGAGAGGGAAGCACAGCGTTTTGTGAAATAGCGAAAAGTTCGCTCAAGGAGTTGGAGCGACTTCTGGTAGTAAGGCCTCCATGCCTGGATACAATATTCAAGGTGAGGTCGGACAAAATTAGTGATTGCAAACTTCAACATAGTAGAACTAGGTGATGTTAAGTATTTGAGAAGATAATTGCCAGTGCGTCTAGCTTTAGAAGAAGCAGCAAGTGACTGGGAATGGAATTTCAGGCTGGCATCGACAATAACCCCAAGATCCCGAATTTCCTGGACAGAGAGAAGCATTGTAGTCCCCATGAAGTATGTGTGTTTTGGGTTATTAGAACCTAAGTGTAGAACTTTACACTTAGATTCATTAAATGATAAACCATTCGAGTTGGCCCAACTCAAAATGGAGTCAAGGTCATGTTGCAACAAAACGTGGTCACCAGAATTAGCAATGGAACGATACACCTTAAGGTCATCTGCAAAAAGAAGACAGAGGCTGATAAGAGACTCGGGGAGGTCATTGATATAGAACAGAAAAAGGAGAGGACCTAAAACAGAACCCTGGGGAACACCAGAAGTAACTGGTGCCCATTCAGAAAGAGTATTTCCAATACGGACTCTCTGTTTACGATTATCCATGTAAGAAAAGAGAATGCTGTACAAAAAATCAGGAATCCCGACTGCATGAAGCTTAGAAAGAAGAGTAGAATGTGGGACGGAATCAAAAGCTTTGGCGAAGTCGAAATACACGACATCACAAGGCATCTTTCTATCTAAGTAAGAAGTCCAGTGCTCAGTTGCAACAAGGAGGTTAGAGAGGCAGGATCTTCCTTTACGGAAACCGTGTTGCGAATTGTGAAGAGGATGATTCAGATTAAGCCAATCTGTCAGGAAATGGTGAATAAATTTTTCAAATACCTTAGAAAATATAGGAAGGAGGCTTATGGGCCTGTAATTTGTAGGACTGGAAGTGGGGCCACTTTTGTGAATTGGGACAACAGTGGCTTTTTTCCATTGATCAGGAAAAGAACCTTCAGAAATACATTTAGTAAAGATAATAGCTAGAGGGTTAGAAAGAGAAGAAGCACAGTTTTTGATCAACAGTGGGTGGTGTAGGTCAGACCCCGCAGAAGTAGCAGTTTTGAGGACAGAGAGGTGTTTGTAAACATCGGCTGCAGAAATTGAAAGATAGGCAGGGAATGGGCCCTTCAGGGGAAGAGGAGTGTTGCAGCTAGGCTGTGGAATTTGGAAAACAGAGTGAAAAAAGCCATTGAACTCATTCGCAACTTCAATATCAGTATGAAGTAGGGCTCCATTAGCTCCCCTGATGCAGTTTGGCTTTTTAGAAGTGTGTTTGTTATTCAAATAAGCAAAAAGCTTCTTAGGATTGGCCTTGCTCTCTGAAAGAAGCTTTGTCTCGTAACTACGTTTAGAAGCTAAAACAGACGAGGATGCCCTAGCTCGAGCCTCAGCATAGCTATTTTGGTTAGATATAGTTGGATTAGTTCTGGTGCGGTCCCATGCGCGTTTCTTTTTGTTGATTGCTGCTTTAACTTCACGAGTGAGCCAAGGAGGCCGAGATTTGTGATTCTGCAGAGAGGAGCAGGGAACAACAAAATTCCTCACATCAATGAGAAAATCGTCGAGAATGGCCAGTGCAGACTCAGCAGAGATGTCAGAAAATTCGTATTCCCAGTCGATAGAAGAAACCATACTATTGATAAGTGTGAAATCAGTCTTGAAATAGTTTGGACGTGGGGAGTTAAGAGTGGGTGAGCCACGGCCAGACACAAGGGAAAACAAAATAGTTATATGGTCACTTTTGCCCAAAGGGGGCAGTGGGTCAATGTTGATAATGTTATGCTCAGAATCTGTAAAGACAAGATCCAAGCAACTCGGTTTCTGGCCCCCACGGTAGCGTGTAGGGAAGGGAACATGCTGGTAAAGAGAAAGACTGGACACTAAGTCGAGAAAGTTAGTGGGTAGCTCGGAGCCATGCGATGTGTAAGAGTCCCAGTCAATTGTGGGAAAGTTAAAATCCCCAAGAAGGAGAATAGAGTAATTTGCAGGTGGTTTAGCAGACTGGATAAACTCGAGGAAGGCAGTGGCAGACTCTGAAGCCAAATGACCCGGGATCTTGTACACACAACAAACTCTGAGGGGCTTCATGGAGGGAGCTAGGAGATCACAGTAAATACCCTCCCAGTCATTTGCGTGGTAACGAGAAACAATGTTGTTCACAGTGAAAGAGGAGCGTACAAGCAGAGCCACTCCGCCCTTCCTTCCGCACAATCTGTCGCATCGATACACAGAGTAATCTTTAAATGGGAAAATTCCATCTGGAACAAGTCTGTTACAGTGGGTTTCAGTAATAGCAATTAAGTCAGGATCATAGTCATTGATGACAGTAGTAAGTTCAGGAATTTTGTTGCAAATGGATTCAGCATTGAGAAGTATGCATTTGATGGGCAGGATGCTGGTTTTAGGGTTTTTAGTCTTTGTCTTGAATTTCAGGCTTTAGATGCCTCTCCTCATGAGGCGAAATATCGGAGGGAACAGATGAAGTACAGGATTTATCATCTTCGTCGAATGATGAATGAACATCCCACGACTTTGTAAGTTGGAGTTCCAATTCGAGATTCTGTTGCTTTAATACTTCAATCTCAGCCCTCAGATCCGATGGAGATGAGCAGAGGGTTTCCTTGGTCATAATTATGGGAGAAGGGACGGCAACGTTCGACTGAGTACAGGGCTTGCCAGTTGGCTTGGCATCAGTAGGATTTGATGGTGATCCAGTTGCTTGAGCAGAATCCACTACACTGCTGGAGGGAGGATCAAGTTTGACGGGTTGTGCCACCATGGTGGGTGAGAGAGATGGGGTTGGATCCCTAGAGGGGCTTGAGTTCCTGGTCATGCTAGGAGTATTGACAGATGGAATGTTGGGAACAGTAGAGGACGCTGCTAGCACCGCGCGACTAGCTAAAGTTTGCTGAGAAGAATTGTTGGCAGGCTGGCGATATCTACTTTTCCCTTCGGAAGGCATAATGAGGAAATCTTCTTCCCAGTTATCCGGATTGAGAATTTGAGAAAAATGTTTCTCAGCAACAGTCACACAAAAAGATACGTATGTGTTGTACTTGGTGCGAAGCTGAGCACATGATATTGGCGTAATCCCAACAATGCCTTGAATGGTTTTGGATATTTGGTCAGAGGTGGTAGAAATGTTGTGGGTGCTGAGGAAAACTTTCTTCCTCTGGAAATTTAGCTGACTAAAGTCATTGCCTCCAACTCGACTTTTATTGCCATAATTAGGCTTTGATCGAGAACTGGCAGAAACAGTATTTGAGACAGGCAAAGAATTGGCAACTTCAGCAAAACTACGAGTAGCTTGCTGTGTAGTTATGTTTGAAGCAGACTGTAGAGGAAGTTTTTCTTTTGTAGGTGTCTGGGGCCGATGGCCAAGAAGTGGCGCACCGTACCTAGAAGCGCCTACCGAACTCGTGTTAGTTTCACTTTCGGATTTGTTTTCCGTTGCTGAAGAAGCCCGATTGAGATGCACGGTTTTGTTTTTGTTTTGCAAACTAGTACTGTCTGTTGTTCTTAATGCTGGACGTCTACTTGTAATAAATTGTTCGTTGATTGTGTGGGAAACTTTACTGGCTTGCTGTGATGCAGCCGCGTTGGACGATCTGAGTGGTCCGAAAAAAGTAGCGTTGTTGTTGACATCGTCGTTAAAATCACAAGATGGCGCTTCGATTGTTGGGTTGGCGTTAAAATGAGAATGATCAATGTGTGCATCGTCACGTTTTGCACCAACAATGTCTTCAAGTTTCGACAAACGTAATAAAACTGAATTGGTAAACTTACTGAATGTATGCTGGAGGGAATCACACCGTTGGGAAATGTCAACATTGAGGCGATTTCGTTGAATCATGGCACTAGCCGAAGGGCAGCAATGGATGCAAAACCAGGCCAGGCCGAAAGTTTTAGCTCGGAGAGCGGCTCTGACGCTGGGGGGTGAGGTCACAACAAACATCGTGAGATAATCCGGAGCATAAAGTACAAGAAACAGCATCAGAAATGCTGCGAACAGATAAGCTGCAATACGTACATTTAGCTGATATCTGGACAACACCCTTATGTCGACCACCATCAGCCGCCATCTTGGTTAGAAGGGT
Organism: Lithobius niger; assembly: GCA_023313725.1. Lineage (NCBI taxonomy): Eukaryota > Metazoa > Arthropoda > Chilopoda > Lithobiomorpha > Lithobiidae > Lithobius > Lithobius niger. The sequence goes on from JAHWFP010226804.1 coordinate 8,497, forward strand.
GTTACTCCTTGAAGACTCAATAGTTAATTGGTTCACTATACGGAGGTTTGCTCCCTGTTTGTTTATCTTGTTATTGTCTCCTGATTACTTGTGAAGCTTAGTTTGTAGTTAGAACACAAGAGACACGATCAATCAATCGTTCCACGCATGCACGGCGCTTGGCCTGCATGTGCTGGATGGCAACTGATATGTTGGCAGGGTGCAAGAAGAGGATTTAAAACTCCAATCAGGAAGTTAGACTTAGCAGAAAATTCAAACTTCAATTGGAAGGGGAGGGGGGTTCTAGGGGTAAAAACAGCATTTGATGAACAGTTATTGACAAATTCCGGTAAAAAAAAAACAACGGTCAAGGAACGACGACAAAAAGGAATGTCTATCCACGCCAATACCGCTGACCAAGAATGATAGCTGCCGTGCGGTTGCAATGGCATCTAGGATGCCTGGAGAAAAGTAGGAAAAGTTGGTGGGAAAAAATGACGATGATTCAGGGGTACTAACTGGGGAATTTTACACATTAAATTAGTTTTTACTTACTTGAGAATTTTACCTTACTTTTACGTTAATTTGTTTAAATTATTGCTCTTGTCCATACAAATCTTTTAAGTGCTATTTGGTGGGTCTCCTGTCAGATTACACTAACTTTCCAGCAGGCCTTGCCAACTTCCTTACTTTCGTTTGGGAACCTCTAGGTTCGACAGAGCGGGAATGATGAGGGTTCTGGTAAAGGTAATATTTAGGATAATTAAAAACTCCAAAATACCAGTATTACCTGGTTGATTTTGGTTTCTATTGCCTGTTGAAAATATACACTACCTTTTTTTATAGCATTCTCCTTCTCAAAATGCTGTTCAATCTAGAGAAATTAAATCGAAGATGTACTTCCGGTTCGCCACCTACTGCACCCTCCATCATATAAAAGCCGGAGCGGTATGCTCACCTTTTCGGACCTCTATTGTGCCCAAATTGCGACAAGAGGGGAGGAGGGCAGGACCAAGGTAATGCACATTTTCAACAGGCAATAGAAACCAAAATCAACCAGGTAATACTGGTATTTTGGAGTTTCTAATTGCCTTGAAAATATCCATTACCTTTTTTATAGCAATCCCATAGACTTTGTCAAGGCGGCAGGCGCCATTTGACTCAAGTTCCATTAGGTAGCGACCGGTTCCCTTCCCAGAAAAGTTAGTGTGTAAAAGGGGTCAAAGTGTACGTCGGGCAGCTACGAATGGCCCGATACGGTAAAGTCCCTCAGCTTGATGGAACATATCCCTAAGATACTGGGACGTGAAGACTGGGATGTCTCCAGGAGGCAGCTTCCATTAAGTCAGTGATGGGAACATTGCTGTAGTTTGCCCAGGACATGGAGATTGCACGAAATTCGTGGGCCGTTACTCTGATACTTTCAGAGACGCAGTTGATGTCAAGTGCTTCGTAGGCCTGTACGATAAAACTTTTAAGCCAGGTGGCAATCATTCGTGTCGAAATCGTTCCGACTTTGTTACTGAAAGGGAGAAACAATTGAGAGCGTCCTCCGCGTATAGGTTTGGAAGCCTTTAAATAGAAACGAATAGCCCCGACTGGGCAGAGAGCCCGTTCCTCTTCGTCACCTAGGATGGTTGATAGGGAAGGAACGATGAAGGGACGAGCACGGAACGATGCTGTTGGAGTTAATGTTACACCAGCATAGCCAGGTAGGAAGAAGCAGTCTTTTTCTGTGGCTGAAAGGCCTGCAATTCGCTGCATCGGAGGTAGGCGGCTAGAGCCACTAGGAACACCGTTTTCCTTGTAAAGTGGCTGAGTCTAGACGAGCTCATGGGTTTGTAGGTTGGAGCCAAGAGTGCTGTAAGGACGATGGACAGGTCCCAATCAGGGAATTGTCTTGTAATGTGTGGTCGGTCCAGATGGAAGGAATGGACTCAGGACGAAATTCTGTAATCTGCGAGGAGGTCTTTCTTACCTGCTGCTTTGAAGACAGCATTCAGGGCAGAACGATATACTAAGATTGCGGAGCCTCTGAGACGACTGTTGAACAGAGTTGTGAGGAATCGAAGGTCTTGCAAAGGGGGACAGACTGGATTAACCTGTTCTGTGACACACCAATGGAGCCATCGTTTCGAGTGACTGGCGTAAATCTTGTTGGTAGAGGATCGGACGGCTTGTGATGCAATGCAAGTGGCCTCGTCTTCAAGAATGCCTGATGCTCGGAAGAGCTGGATGATAGTAGCCACCCGTGAAGTCGTAATGCTTGGTGGTTCGGGTGGAGTACCGTTCCTCTGTGTTGAGACAAGAGGTCTGGACGGCTCGGTAGGCCGCTAGAAGAGTCGATGAGGAGGCTGAGCAGCAGTGGGAACCAGGCTGCTACAGGCCAATTCGGTGCTTTTAAGAAGAATCGTCCGTGTGAGCTGGCAATTTTGCATAGGACAAGATGGAGGACACAAGGGGGGGGGGGGAAGCGTATGCGTAGGGGGTGATCCAATTCACGGTTAATGCATCCACTGCCCAAGCACGAGGATCCAGGAAGGGGCTGACGAATTGGGAAGTTTGGCATTTACCTCATGGTGAAGAGGTCGACTATTGAGCGATCCCAGAGGTTGAACACAATCGAGAAAATGGTTGAAAATAGCGTACATTGGCTGGTGGGAGGTTCCCGACGAGAGAGGGAATCGGCAATTACGTTCAATGATCCCGGAATGTGGAGTGGTATAAGGCAGACACGAAGTTGAATGCACAGCTGAAAAATCTGAGAGGTGACTTGATGGGGGGACAGGGAGTGCGTTCCGCCTCCCTTCCGGAGGTAAGCAACAGCAGTGGTGTTGTCTATGTGGTCTTACTACATGGTCTCGAAGATGTTGAAGGTCGAGAAGGACTCCTAATAGTTCAGGTGATTGATATGGAATGTCGTTCCAGTTGGGCAACTGCCGGAGGCAGTTAGGTTGTCGATGTGGGCTCCCCAACCTGATTGGGATGCATCCGTGAAAAGATGGACCTGTGGGAGCGGTTCGTGAAGGGGAACTGCAGCTGTCAGGTTGAGAACGTTTGTCCACCGCTTGAAGGTATCGGTGGGGAAGGAGGGACCGAGAGGTTGGAACGGCAGAGATAGAGCCAGTTGAGGATTGCCCAAGCGGGCAGAACGGAAATGATGTAACGGTCGTGCCATCCACCTGCCGTAAAAAAAGAGGTCTGCGAAGGAGTCGATGATTCCGATGGTGGAGGCGAAATCTCAGAAAGTTTGGAGGGGCATGTGCAGGAAGGTGTTGGCGGAACGTAGGTGATTTTCTGTTGGGTTGTAACGAATCTCGGATGGAAGACATTGTTTCCATTTGAAAGTGAGGATTGAGGATGAATTGATTCAATGGTTTCAAGTTGAAAATGAGGCGCGTTCCGTCCGATTTCTTGTTGCATAGAAAGATGCTGCTGTAAAAGCCTGGGGTGAACAGGGGTAACACAACACGAATTGCCTGTTTTTGAAGGAGGGACGTTATTTCCGTCCGGAGCAGAATGGGGGCTAGTGCTGCCAGTTCCAAGGGTGGGTCTTGCACAAGGGGCTTCTGTAAAAACTTTGGCTTGAAGCCATTTAAAATAATTGAAGAATCATTGGATCGGAAGTTACTTTTTGCCAACCTTTGACATGGAACCGAAGACGTCCCCTGTTGCGGGAATGAGTGGAGGGACGGCCCAGGGAACGGGATGGAAAGGGCGATGAAGAACGTGGCACTGGGGGCGGAGCAGGGTCTGATGGTTTTGTGACTTTCCAATCGTCCTTAGGTTGATCTGGTTTGGAGGACGGGACAGAATGTTGTCGGCGATTCTTGTAGTAATGAGGCTTGTGGGAGATGTCGAGGTGAGGGGCTACTTTAGGAATCAATCCGCGGAACAGGGATTGTGATTCGTGGATGGGCTGATTTCGGAGAAGATGACCAGTGGAGTCGTGGAGATTACGTGCAGTGTTCAGAGCTATTTCTTGCAAGAGAAGCCTAGAGTTGAAGAGTGCGTGCGTGAACCAATTCATTGCATGGTAGGTGACAAAGCAACTCTTCCTAAATACTTGATTAATGAGGAACGCCAGTTGGCAGGTGTCCTCCAGAGGGGGATCAGTGTAGTCTTTCACAAAGTGCGTTGGCTGCAGTGCTAAGGACGTCCGCTTGGGACGCAGCACGAATTCCAAGGCGGAGGATGCGGTCGTTGTCACGTAGGACGAAAACAGGAACCGCAGCACGTCGAGGAAGATAGAGGGCGGAGCCGAAATCCAGTTTGGTATCAGCGGTGAGGAACTCCGACTGAGGATAGGTATCCAAGTTTCTTGGATTGGCCGTTCCTTCTCCCAGGCACTTCCAATTCCGGTACGCACTTCCGGTTCCATCCGAAACGTGTTCGACGTCGTTGTTTTCCAGTGGCCCTGAAGTTTTCGAGTTTCCGCGCTGTCACTTCGGTGATTTTCTTGTAAAAATCTCCAATCGGGAGCCTCGAGATGTTTTTGCGTGATGTTAGTCCACAATTTCAACCGATCTTCCAACCTGATCGTCGTGGGAAGCAATTTTTTTCACCGACCACGTTGCCTTGTTGCCACCTTCTTGAGCTTCGTCATCGCTGTTGAATCGCCGCTCGGTTTGCAGTACCTCGCTTGCCGTCGTCGACTAACTTTTCTGGCAATTTTTTTCGAGATCGCCGACCACGTCTGGATTAAGCTTCGTCCCTGCCGTTGAATCTCTGCACGGTTGCAGTCTTTCGCTTGCCGTCATTTACCAACTTTTTCGCGGCTTGATGTCTGCTCATCCGACAATTCCGGTGAAACTGCTGGGCTTCGTAGTTTGGCGCAAGTCCTCTGCCACCAACTGTAACGCGTGTTCAATGTAGAAGCCAAACTTGAAGTAGTTAAACCTTGTTTAATACGGAATAATCATGACACGATTTGGGTTACATTATAACGTACATTCTCAACACAAGAATCAACGAGAATTGAACATCGGACTCTGAAGCCCTTGTCTTTGATATGCTCCGGTCGGCTTCAAGGATCAACCGGACAACCAATCAGCTTTTGAGTTCATTAAGCAATCCAGTTCTTGGTTACAAAGTTTTTACCAATAGTGGCTAACAATACTTGGCCACGTTCTCCTGCACGTTCGCTAACCTAAAAGTCCTTGCTGTTAAACAAATGATTTTGGCGCCAACAAAAGTCAACTACCGTTTCAAGCACAAAAGTAGGTACGAGGGTGAGCCAATGTCCGTTACAAGGGTGACCTTTGGCCAATTGATGGAAAATCGAAGGCGGCCATCGTCCCGACATTTTTTTCTGAGAACCCATACTGGTGATCCACAGTTGCCAGTGCGACTAAGGAGAATGTTTTCCGCGAATGTCCTCTGCTTCAGTCTAGAGCAGAGAACACGAAGGACTGGAAAAGAGTTTAAATTTGTAGGTATTAGTCGTCAGAGATGAAAGTTGGGTGAAAGTCGATCCCAGAGCAATCTCGCGCAGGGTCTCGTGACACAGAGGCCCTTGTTCAGCGCCCACAGGCACCACTTCCTGAGCTTCTTCCAGTGATGACATTTATCATTAGAACAGTGAAACAGTGAACGATATGATGCTTCTGTCATTCTCAGCACAGCTGCATGGTTGAGGACCTCGGTGCGTGATAGAACAAAGAAATTTCACGAGCCGGACGAAGAATCCGTCGTACATGATCAAGGCCAGTCATCTTCCGTGTTCTGTGACGGAAAGCAGGCCGGAGGCGCCTAACTTCAGAGACCACATGAATCTACAGAAATCCTCTTCATTGCTGGTAGGAAAACCTAATTAGGGAAAACGACCCGCCTCCCACATTGTGTTTCCCTTGTGAATAGCTACAAGAATGGAGTCAAATGTCAAGGTACCATGTAACCTCCTGCCCACAAGCCTTTTCCATTGATGACAGCTTCATAACACACCACTTAGGAAGGTGTCCTCAATGGAACAGGCTGATGGGCAAGAGGTTACATGGTACTTTGGAATTTGCCTCTTTTCTTGTAGCCATTCACAGCAGGTAGGGCGATACCAGTATTGCAGTATGGTGCTACTATACTTGGAATACTCGGTACCAAGACAGCGCCACATGAAGCTGGAGGCACAGGGAGAACAGGAAAGACGCCTCGTCCATGAGGGTGCGTCCCGCCACCCCGACGCACATATGCGAACGCAGTGGTGTTGTAGAACATGATAGCAACTACCTTCCCAAACATCAGATTCGACCATGTCCAAATCGCGTAATAGATGGCATAGAGCTCCAGCTTGTTGATATGAAGAGCCTTCTTCTCGTTTGTCCAGACTCCTGATGCAGCAAGGTCGTCCAAGTAGGCTCCTCAACCCACAGTCGAAGTATCTGTGAAGAGGCACACATCCGGCTGGAGCTGTGAACCGGGACTCCAACGGTCAATTTGCTTGGGCAAAGCCACCGAAGTAGAGTCCCACGGGTGACTGACGAGGGGGACCTGGTCTTCCTACGAGGTCTGGGGAAACCTTTCGTATTCCTGAACAAATGGATCGGTCGTGTGCGCCAAGCCGCAAGGGGAACAAGAGACACGCAAGAGTCCATCTGGCCGATGACAGCTCCTGGCACCCTTGTGGACATCTAGGATTGCATGCGCAAACCCTCCAAGGTCGTGTGAAAAGTCAAAACACTTTCTGGAGAGGGACAAGTCAGGAATTCAACAGATCGACCGTCGTTCAAGAAAAACGAACCGGCAGGAAGCGAGACTTCAACCGGTTGACCCCCAGCCCCAAGTCCGCAAATAGTGATAAGCAAAAGCTCCTATCCTGCGAAGTGAACTTGCTGCCAAAAAGCCAGTCGTCTAGGTAGACATCACATCGGATCCTCTTGTTGCGCAGAGAGGCTACCACTGGGCGGAACACTGACGTAAACATGTGGAGCGCCTTCATGAGGCCGAACGTGATGACTTGTATGTCAGAACGCCGGAGAAAAAACGTATCAGATGGTAAACGGATGGATACAGGGGAACGTGTAGGTACACATCTTCCACGTCGATGGACACCGTGAACTTGCTCTGAACTAAGGATTCTCGCACAGACACCAACATCTCCATCTTGAATCCACTTTCCCCACTTCTCCTGAACCGACTGGTAGAACAGGAAAGGGAGTTACCGTAGGACTGACAAAAGGACCTCCTATGAAAGGAAACAGTCCTTTGGTTTTGAAGCATGGGCAACCTGTGACGTGGGCTTAAGAGCAGCAGAAATCTTAACAAGTACATGCTAATGATAAGATTTCTGCTGCTCTTAAGCCCACGTACTAGCATGTACTTCAGACGCCAGAACAAACAGCTGAGACTGAAAAGGTTAGCCGACAAATGGATTGGAAGTGGGGGCAAACGACCAACAACGTCTACAGGTATCCCAGAAGCGGACCCTAGAAAGGCATCACGACGTCTGTACACCATGTTCATGAGTGTGCGGAGGCTCCAGTTAAATGCGGTTTGCCTGAAAGGAAGAGACACGTTTGTGAAAATGTAAACAGTCGAACAAATCGATGTCGTCGCGGTACTCGACAGGTTCGGCCAGGTAGGCACGGATGGCCACCGTCCAATTGGAATAAGCCAAGTTAGAATGAGACGCAGCACAAAGGAACCGCCTCACCAATTCCTTATCACTTTCAGCCTGTTTAATGGGTGTCTTGAGAAAGGCCGGAGCAGTCAGACTTGAATTCAGCTCCATCTAAGTGCTAGCGTGGATAAATTCTGTTTATTCTGTTTCTGTCAAACTCATGGCTGTAAAGAACAACTTCCTCTTCATTGGTTTGAAAATATGTAAACACATTATACTGCGAGAGTTCGGAAAATCGAAGCACCAAAATAAAAACGCACAATCTCACAACTAGAAGAACCAAACCAAAATCTCTCCCTCCTGGTGAAGTCCAAAGCCTGGAGAAATAACACCCAAGATTGTGGCAAGTGGTAGGATGAGGCCTTCACAGCATCTGAGTTGGCAAAGGTTATTCGTGGAGGGATAGCCGAATTAACCACAGGCGCAGGCTGAGCCTTGAAGAAAGTCCCAGGAAAATAAAGTCAATAGAGGCCGCAAATTATTTCCATGGGATGAAGCAACCTCCTCTCCACAAATATCGTCCTCATCGCAAGAAAGACAACCATCTTCCGATCCAATATTCGCAGAATCCTCACTTCGACACACCCTGGCAAGGAGGAAAGGGGAGGAGGGGGGGAGAGCAAGCGTCCTCAACGGTGACAGAAGGTTCCTTGATTGGCACAGTTCCCACTGAACAAAGCGGTGAACAGGATACGTGGCAGAGCGGTGAAGTGGCAACACGGTGAAGCAGCGAATCACACGGACGATGAAGAGGGGAAGCAGACAGTCCGAAACGGTGAAGTCGCTGTTTGGTGACGCGGTGAGGCGTCAACGAGGCGGAGAGTGAAAGTCGCGATGTGACGAAGCTTCAACAAGGCAGAACGGCGAGGCACTAGCACGGCGAGGAAGCAACACACCACTATGTACATTATTGGTGTGAGGCATAGTGTAACGGACATTGGCTCACCCTTATACCTACTTGTGTGCTTGAAACGGTAGTTGACTCTTGTTGGTGCCAAAACCATTGTTTAACAGCAAGGACTTTTAGGTTTTGCGCCAAAACCATGAGCGGACGTGCAGGAGAATGTGGCTAAGTATTGTTGGCCACGATTGGTAAAAACTCTGCAACCAAGAACTGGATTGATTACTGAATTCATGAGCCGATTGGTTGTCCGGTGGAGCTCTGGATCCGACCGGAGCATATAAAAGTCAAGGGCTTCAGAGTCCGGTGTTCAATTATCGTTGATTCTTGTGTTGAGAATGTACGTTATAATTTAACCCAAATCTTGTCATGATTATTCCGTATTAAACAAGGTTTAACTACTTCAAGTTTGGCTTCTACATTGAAAACACGTTACAATAGGTAATACAGTCCTCAATGTCCTCACTGTACAAGGGGATTTTCGGATGCCAAAGTTTTGTGGGGCGGCATCTGAAGCAGTATGCACGTAATCCACATGGATACGTCGATCCTGCGACCTCACCGTATGGCAAACGAACGATCCGGCATATTCGCAGAACAACGCTATGACACCTACGTTCACTGACATGTACGACGATTGTAGTCATGACTGAGACACTAGAGAATTTAATTGTTCGACCCATGTAACAGTCTCAGAAGGCAACATTTGCCAGGTGTGGGCCCCACCATCGGAGTAGTCAACACCCACATGTAACAGGTGACACCCCACTGGGAGATCGCCACCGAACTAGGCACCCTCCTGGCATACTTGGGTTGCTGTGTCAACGTCAACACCAAATATCCCGCCAAAACACACTGTAGGGGGCGGGTGACGGTGAGAAAGTCATGCCATCAGTGTTTGAGGTTCTTTGAAAACCACCAACACGTGTACGAACCATAGACACGATTCTGAAGCCAGTTCGGTACCGTCAATCCACAGAAACCTCAACAGAATGTTACAAAAGTGACTGATGAGGAAAACGTCACCTTTCAATGCGACTGATGGTTCCATCCAGAGTCAGTCGATAATCCATCCAAAATCATTCGATAAACTGTGCCTCGCGCATGCTCACAATTCCGTAAAAATCAACCTACTTTGCAACTGCTGCGATTAGTTAGCTCCTACAATTCCTCAGTCGTGGTCAAAATGATGTCACTTCCGTTGAACGGACATGTTTTGAACGAAAGCGAAGAAAGTAAATTTACATATAGGAACAGCTGCTATGCAATAAATGTGTATAAGCAAGGATTAAAGTAGTTCATTGGGCTCTTTTAACTCTCGTTTTGCCTTTGGAATGCTGCAGTGTTCTGTAGTTTGGCAGTATCAAACTGCGCGCAGCAGCGGACATTTCTTTTTGCACATTTTTGTGGTGTTTTGGAAGAAACTGACTATTACAGTCAACACCAACACTTCGGCCTGTCGCATTATTCCACACACATCATCAAAAAGTTCAACATTTTCCTCGCATAATCAGCCGCAGACATCACCAGCAGAATTCTTTACAATCGAACCACAACTGGCAATGCCCGAAGGTGCCAATGCTGTTGGTGAAAACATCCCTAAATAAAGAGTTTTGCTCAGCCTCCAATTGAAGTGCATCAAGATTCATCGTACCCACAATCATGCCAGTGCTTCATGCTCAGTCGGCCTTTGTAGATTTCTGGGGAACATGTATCTTTAAACTGAGCTCCGACACATTCTTCTTGTCTTTGTCCTTGGAGAGAGCAGACACGTTTTGGTATGCTCGTGCCTTGTATGATTTGTTACATTTGTTAATTATCGACAACCAACGTAATAGCAACTTACAGAATATATATCTGAAACTGTACAAATAAGTGACCTAGCCAATAAATACAAAAAGTGCATTTAATGAATATTGTATTTGTTGGAAGGATCAGAGAAGTAAACTAGTTAACCAAAATTGCCAAACCTTAAGAATACTTATTGAAGCTACTAGCGGATCGATCTTTTCACAGGACGAATTGCAGCGATGTTTTTCGAGTTGAAGCTGCTAATTTGCATACCACAAACGAGTGATGTTCTATTGATTTTACGTTTAACTCGGGGGTTCTAAACTTGCATACAGTATTTGTGGGATAAACTTTGAGTTCGTTGGTTTATGGCCCTGCCAATTACTGTGGTTATAAACCCTAGCCTATAACTGGGTAATTATGCCCAGTCACGATAACGAATGCTCACTATGTTTAGGTTTAGATTCACCGTTCAGAATAGAAACGACGGAATGCTTACGCTTGGAGCTCTTCTTAGAAGCAGACGACGACGATTTGGTCTTGACAGAATGCTTGGGCAGCGATCCCGATGAACACTTTCACATAAGATCAGCGATCCTTGGTTGAAGGAAAAATGTCTCGATTGACAGGGCGATCCACAGCAGCAAACACAGGTGGGGGAACAGATCTACCAGCGAAGCAGGGATTCCCCGGAACAACACTCAAAAGACAAAGCAACCGGTCCAACAATGGCTGGCAGGAAGTAGGTGATGCACATGAGCAAAAGGATGGCATCAAAACAACCGCAACATTTAAATTCGGGTCAGAAACGATAGGCAAGGATGACGTTGCCAAAAACAAGAGCACAAACAACCACATCACTAATCACTGAAGCCGATGAAGCAGGGCTTTGACTTGCTTAACGACGAACAGTAGCGATCCATTTTTGGTCCATCTCTTTCCACGTTCGCAAGATGGATTTGATTTTTTTTTGGCAGAATGGGAAGCACATATAGCATAAAGGTCGGTAACAAAATGGCAGCAGCGATATTTTCGGCACCAAGGTTGCCGGTCCGCCAGAGTTTTCTGATGCATACATGGATCTGCATCAGCCGACACGAGCGTATCAGCAAAGGTCCGAGGATTTTCTCGGGTTTACCACTCAAAGGGTTAACTTGTGTTTTGAAAAATTCTTTCTTAACTTGTGTTTTGAAAAATTCTTTCTTAACTTGTGTTTTGAAAAATTCTTTCTTAACTTGTGTTTTGAAAAATTCTTTCTTAACCCTTTGAGAAACCTAAAGTTCAGTAAAGAGCAAGTACGTCCTTCTAGGTCGAATGCTTAAACGAAAAGTCATGGGAAGTGGCGTTGCATGCTGGTAGCATTGCATGGAGCGCCACCTGGCGAGGAGCTGTGGAAGCCTCTTAAAAGTGAATTTTTAAGATCTTGGAGCATTAAGCATTTAAACAAATGATTTAAAGCTAAAACTAAAGCTTAGTATTTCCTAAGGCTGTACCGAACCGAACAAACCGAACCGAACATGGCCGAACAGAGGGTGTTCGGTTCGGTTCGGTTCGGTGTTCGGTCTTTCAAATGCAAAATACCAAACCGAACATATTTTCACTTCTAATTGACGGATTTTGATGTTTGAATACACCAATTTGAAGGTTTTATCGCCAGCTTTCCGTTGGTCCAAACCACAAGTTCCTAGCTCTAACGGTTCAGAAGTTATAAGGGAAAATGTAAAAGTAATGGAGATTTTTTTTAAGTTTAAACAGAGTTTCAACAACATCTATGGACTTACAAGTCCATATAAAAATACCTACCTTTAAGAAACTTGTGCTTTGATGAATCTTTGTGAACTGAGTTCTTCTACATTTTAGTTTAAGATAGAGGTACACTTTCGTTCGATTCGGAAGTGTTCGGTGTTCGGCTTACTTAAGGTTTGTTCGGTTTGGTTCGGTTCGGCTGAAAAATTCTCGTTCGGTACAGCCTTAGTATTTCCGGATGGTGGTGATAACACAACCTACTCAGTACATGTTGTAAACTTCTGCCCAAATACGTAATATTTCGCAGCATTCTCTTGTAACACGTAGCTAACTTTTTACTTTAGTTGATGTATCGAGTTACTTACAAACAAGGAACTTCTTGATAGGCGTATCAGCAAAATTGGAAGTGTTTTTTTCTTTACGAGCTGTGGGAGTATCCGGAAGGATGGCTTTCTTAATTGGTGTGTCAGAGTTGTTTGACGCGCCTTTCACACGACGTGATGTGGGTGTTTCGGGAAGACGAAAGTTTTCTTTATCGATTACTTCCTTCTTTTTTACTGAAGCTTGCTGGCAAGAGGCCCACCATGAATCCGGAGCTGCAAGCAAAGATACAAGATTGTTATAAATACACGAAGAGTAAGGGTGCGTGAGTAGAAGAATTTTAATCCGAGCCGAGTTTGCAACAAAACTGTCGAGTATCGAGCAAAGTTCAAGTATTTACAGAAGACTTGTACGCAAATTTTTTTAAATTTGTTATAACAACAATTAAAGTGCTGTTAACGGACTGTCTGGGCCAATGTGCACAAATGGTTTTCTAGTGTTAAGGATTTACCTTAAAAACGGTTTGAACTAATGGCTGTTAATTTATGCCACTGGAAAGCTCTTTGTCGAGACAATGAATTTGTTACTGTATGTCAAAATCTGTCAAAAACCAGCGAAATTTTCGCTCTTTCACCTGATTCTGGTTTTACAAGTATGAATGCAAGCCACGAGCCGAGTTTGAGTACGCGTTGCGTAGTGGGCTCGGTTCGAATTTTTCTAGTATCACACATTCCTAACGAAGATGGTACTCGAAGGCGATCCTCATGGTGAAATTAGTTGGTGGCATTGGGCACTAATATGAAGTTAGGATGAAATTCAATTAACATGAGGTAACAAAAAAATGTCACGTGACAAAAAAACATCCAGTTTACCAAGGGTATCCAATTGAAATTGGTTTTTATTGCCTAAACGAAAATATCATTACCTGCCTGTTATAGCATTTCCATCCTCAAATGTAATCCACCCCTAGAGAAAAACTTGTTGGTTGCCCTGCCAGCTTCGTAGCTTACCTTTGGCGCAGACCTCCAACAAAAGCATCAGCCTCAGATACCATGGTGACTCGGAGGGGAGGCTGGGCAGGTAAAGGTAAAGTATATTTTCGGTTAGGCAATAAAAACCAATTCCAACCAGGTACCCCTGGTAAATTGATGTTTTTATTTGCCGACAAAAATACATTACCTGCCTTTTTAAAACATTATAACAAACCTTGTCACCTATGGTGGTGGGAACATGGTAACGGTTACCCAAGCTACGAGCTGGCGGCCCCAGCATCAACAGACTCAGCGAACCTTAAGCAATAAAAGGACCAGGCAAGCTAAATGCAAGCGGACTAGGTCACCTGACAACGCGGGCCTGTTGGGCGACCGTCGCAGCAGAATTGCCGTTAACGCAAATTCTGGAACCGAAGGGTCGCATCGTGAACATGATGTTAATAGAGGCGACCGCTTTGCG
>JAHWFP010226808.1:0-22754 GCA_023313725.1 Lithobius niger
TGGAGTTCTGTCCTTGTTGCGTTCTTGTTGGGAAAGACTTCTTTTCGCGCCAAACCATCTTCATTATAAGGGCTCGTTCCCGCTACAAAATATGGAAACACTTTCGGCAAAAAGAACGCACGTCTCTCGCACGTGGAAATTGTAGCTAAAGGCCCGCATACCACACTTGGCAAATGTTTCTTTGAAGCGTTCGAATAGAACGACGTAATTAGCCCTAATTACAGTCATTAGGTAATAAAGGTCAAGTCAGCAAGCAAGAGATGGCAACTTTACAGGCGATCTCCGTGTCGTGTTTTGGTGATGCAGTAAATAAATTGTTCTATTGGACGTAAGTAACGTATTCTTACCGCAATTCTTGTGTTTAGTTATAGTGTAAGTGATCCAAAAGTCAAACATGCATGTCAAAATGGATGTAATTGCCCTTTAACGCTATTGGTTTCTCGAAAATAATAACCGAAAGAGCAAGAATGGAACAGCGATACCGAAAGTGAAGTGTAACCGCTATCTGCTGACGAAATACGACACTATGCAAACGCCAAAATCCGCTTGCTACGCGTACTTATTTTGCGTAAACATCCTTATATAATTCTTGTAATTAAATTTAAACGCCTTTACACTGAACTGATCGTTGAAATATTAGGCTAGAAAATAATTTGACCTGCATTAATGTACGTCCGTGGATTTTATCTAGAGTGTCTTTATTCAAAACTTTCCTTTTTTCCTTATAAAACCTACATGCAAAACTCGATGATAAAAATACCGGTACTTAAACACACTCACACGTATTTATTTTAACTAAAATAACTTCGTTATACGTAAGAGGCATATAATTAAAAAATGTATGAATTGAACAATTATGAAATTATGTGATTGGTGCCTGCCTCATGTTAGCTTTCCTGTATGACTCAGTTGTACAACATTAGTTCAAACGTATGCAAATATTGCACACGCATTTTTTTCCCATTTTTGTCTGTCGTATGAGACGAACAAAAATTTTGAAAAAGCTATCGCGTGGGATGCACGAAAATAGTGAGAGCGTTTCTTGTCCTTTATAAAGAAGAAACACGAAAAAGAATAAACAGCAAGAAATATAACACAAATACAGCTTACATTAAGCCATTATTGGTGCACAACAATTATGGAAACTTTAGAATGTTCAGCTATTTATTAGAAGTCTTTAATAAAATTTATACTAAAGAAATGTGGACCATTGAAAAAGACCTATGGAACTAAACACGAAAGTTAGGTGTTGGTTGATGACCAATTACAAATCTGTCAATTATTTATATATTTTGTATTTACTTATAATTCTTCATAAGTTACGTTAATACAGAAGATCCTTTTTATGCAATCTACTCATATTGCTAAGGTTGATTTTGTAGAAGTGGCTTCATGGTGTTTATGTATGTACGTTATTGTTTACTATGGAAACAAAATTTAAAAAAAAGTAAACTGGTCTTAAAAACATGGCAAATACGAATTTATTTCCTTTGAATATGCCATCAGTATCGAGACACACGCTAGTGTGTCGCCGCCAAGTAACAGTTAATCATTCCATTGTAGACATCCGATTGTTAAAAATTGATTGTTAATGATAAAAAGGCGGCTCACCAGCAGACATGTGTCTGTTAACTGTAAGCAACTGAAAGCATATTTTGGCATGTTGAGGATAAATCCCAATGCTACAGAAATGTTTCAAATTGTGGAAAATGTAAGGGGAAGGGTCAGAGATTAGGAAAAACTAAAATTTAAAGGATGAGTGTACACCAATCATAGAGAAAAAGATGCGTCAATAACGTTGTTTTTTATGTTACTGTCTAGCTAGCTAACTAGCTAATAAGATTTTTCCCATGTTAAATCCCATAGACTTTTTGCTCATGGCTAGCGCAAAATTGAGAAGGCCTACATACCTGAACTTTTGCACATGGATGCATAGTGATCTGAGGGTGGTCCTTTTGTTGGTTTGGGGGTTGTAGGGGTCAGGACAAATGCGTGGGAGAGTTTTGGAATTTGCCACGGACGATTTTATATTTCGTTTCTTTACCAAGTTGCAACCAAAGATTTTAAGCAACAATGGCTTAAACGATCAAGACTGGTCCTTAGATTTATTGTAAAAGCCTGGACGAACTAAAAACTGAACTGTAACGAAGGACAAAAAAAGAAACGTTAACGTTGCCGTGGATTGCGTAAGAAAAAAGGGATGCGCGTAAGCTGATGGTTACGCAACAATACGAGCATACACAAGCTAATGGGTTTTTTGTTAATAACCGAAAAATAAATTGCTTAGCATTCTGCTGTTTTAGTAACAGCGACCTTCGGGGGTTTCTGCATGACTAAATGTGAACGAAATCTTGAAAAATTAAGAGGAAGGTGAAGGGCTAAACAAACTAACTGAAGGGGATGCGCTGATTGAGTGAGCGAAGCGAACGAAATCAGCGATTGTTAGTCAGTTTGGGCAAAAATGGGATTGAAGCATCTTAAACAGACGGTGTAACCTTATGTACGTTCACAGTCCTATGAAAGTTGTGGTATCCACTCAAAACCAAAACTGGTAGAAAAACCCGTCAAGTTTCCAAAAACGATCGGCCTTTGAAGGAAGTGATATCATTCCACCAGGGAAAGGCCGCCAAGGTTAACCCTATTAGCTAAGTTAATCGCACCGAATAATACTTTGGACGTTAAAGGAAAACTTGAAGAATGCTACCGCTAGTAGCAATCTTCTAGTTTTCATTTAACTTTCGAACTATTAGTAGTTGCGATTAACTTGGCAAATAGGATTAACGTTGGCGGCCTTTCCCTGGTGGAATGATATCACTACCTTCAAAGACCGATCGTTTTTGGAAACTTAGCGGGTTTTTCTACCATTTTTGGTTTTGGGTGGATATACCTTAACGCATACAATTGCATAGTACTTTGCTCTCTGCACTCTAACTAAAAAGAAGCCGTAGCAATTATTGTTCTACGGAAAACCTGGTAATCGTCACCACAATTGCCCCGCTATATGTAGGGCTGCCAAATTGCACAATGGTCTAGCAGCGAAGGCGCTTCTTGCTTAAGGGGAGACTTGAGCATGCCTCGTACCTTTGTCGAGATTCCGTGCTTGAAACTTGACTTTGTGCACCGGTTGAAGTCTAAAGTTTTCGTTCAGAATACCATTCTCAAGTACTGGTTGAGGTTACTCAGGATTGGAGTCAGTGCTCAAGTTAAGTTAGGTTACAAAATATCATCGCGTGCTTAAGCACGTTCTCGAGTTCAAGCCAAGTACTAAGTAAGCGTTCAGGATACGGGCCTAAGTCTCAAGCCACGAGTTGAATCCCTCTACCAGGTGAGACCCAGGGTTATTGGTCCCCTTTGCCCCTTCACCGCAAGGGCGTAGTTACATAGGGGCACTTGGCCCCCTTTTAACCGAATAATACAAAGCTTTCCCACTTCGCAACCTGGTCAGCAGCTTCGCACACCAATTTGGCAAACACCTACAGACGAAGTTACACTGCAATCCAGATGCACCGCAAATAAAATATAAAAAAAACAGTATACGCGTTTGCCCATTCCGTGTTCTTCTCCCAACAAAACCTGGTGGAGACTACCACTCTCCTCGACTTGCAAGAAAGCGTGAGAATGGCTTCACAAGGTACCTGAGAGGATGCGGCCTTGGCCAGGCCGTCTGCAGCTTCATTTCCTGGCTGACCACTATGGTCTCTAACCCACACAAGAGAAACTACCGCTCTACGCGAAGCAACCCACAGCTTCCAACAGATCGTGAATACTAATGGGTCACTAACACACAGAGACGCAGCACAGCACTGAAGTATACGGATGCTGGCAAGAGAATCCGTCACAACAGCAAATGACGGCAATGCCAGGTCAGTAGCCACATCCAGTGCAACTGATATGGCTACAAGATCACAGTCTACGCTGGAGTCCACACTCACAAGCCACCATTGCACATTCACCTTTAACGTCGGAATAGACACACCAATACCACCCTCCTGCCTCTCAGCAGAGAACGACGCATCACAAAATACGTGACACTCGACATTACTGTGCTGGAAGACACCATTCAAAAACGAGCACCATGTCTATGGGCTAGGAGGATTGACATAGGCGACAGTACATAGTGTAAGATCCGACAAGGACAGAAGAAGAGAGTTGCCCTTGCCTAGACTTCCAAGCTGAGAGCGCACTCTGTCAGTCAACGTGCAGTAATCAATAATAATGTCGCCGAGAGGGTCACCACGGCCCCTGCTAAGTGACCGCATACACCCCAGTACCAATAATTCAACTGCTCTAAAATGAAGCGGCTTTTCACCGCACTCTGTCCACAAAGACTGAACAGACATACTGGGCAAGCACTCAGTAACAGCTCGCAATGCTTCATTCACAACCACTTTCAACGAGCGTACCTGGCGTAATGCAGTATACAGGAATGGCAAGTGGTAATTCACAACAGAACGAACAAAGGCTCTATACACAGCCATGAGGGCACCTATGCGGACCTCTATGATGCGCAAGGACACACAGAATAAAGACCCGTGCCTTGACCCTCTCCCATAGAAGACGTACATCAGAGCCCCACTCCAACCTACTGTATAAAACAACACCCAGATACTCGACAGTGGTCTTGGACGTCACAAAAACACCATTGACAGCGACTCTCACTGTTGTCTGCTGAAACGCCGCCAAACGAGAGAACACATCAATTTCAGCTTTCGCTGGAGCCAGCTGGAAGCCCCTGGAAGCAAGTTTCTGTGTCACTGAATCAAGAGCTCGTTGAACATGTGGTGTCACTGTGGCAGGGTCATCCCCCCGCAACCCATATCGCAACATTATTCGCATAGCAGACAATGTTGACAGTGGCTGACATCGCAACTAGAACATCATTTATAGCCACCGTAAACAACGTGCGGCCTAGACAGCTGCCCTGCGGCAGCCACTGATCAGAGTTGGTCTCAGCAGACCAGTGCCAATTAACTCTGGTGACATATCGTGTATCACCGAGGAGGGCAATGATCCCACTGACCAGTTTCTCACCAACATCCAAGCTGTCAAGATCAGCATGGACCCAGTCAACCCTTACCGTATCGTAAGCTGCTCTGATGTCAAGAAACACCCCAACTACCACCTTGCCATGAACCCAGGCCTCTCTAATCCCAGAGACTAAGTACAACACCGCATCCTGAGCACTCCAATTCTCCCGGTACCCAAACTGGATGGATACCAGAGAATTGTGGTGCTTCTAGTGCCAGGTCAGCCGTCGTATGAGCATCCGCTCATATACCGTACAGAGACACGAACGTAAGCAATCAGCCTGTAATTGAGTACACAGGACTTATCAGTGCCTGCCTTATGAATCGGCACCAAGACTCTGAAGAGCCACTAAGCTCCATCAAACAGTTTGAAAGTGAGACAAAAGATCCTGTAATGCCGACGCCGGTAGTCTCTTGAGACAGCCGTACAAAACACTTTCAATTCCTGGCGCGCTCGCACTCTTGCACTTAGTTAGAACCGACTTGAGCTCGGAAACCACAAATGGCACATCAGTATCACCAGTTGACTCAGGATGTTGAGACACTGGAGGGGGAGACCACGTGGGAGCGCGTACACGCTTGCAAATCTCTGGCTGAACGCTTCTGCCATTTCGCCCCCTCGAAGAACCGTTCTGTCAGGCTGCTGAGAGCTGTAAACCCACGTCACTTCCTGTTTCTTATCCTGTCCACGCAAGTCGGTTTGTCACACAGTCGGTTCCCGTACTCCCTCTTCTCACTTCTAATAAGGAACTGCGACTCCCTAGCAATGGCTTTGTACACAAGCCAGCCGTTTCACTAGGGCATCCTTTCCACCTACGAAAAGCTTGCCTCATGTCACGAACTGCTCGTGAACACACTGGCGTCCACCAAACAGGGGTACACTTCGTGGTGTTTCGCTGTGAAACACCACGAGCCAAGACAGAAACACCGCCAACAATGTTGGCCTGTAACCAGTCAGTAAACAATCCATTTTGAGCAGTTGGCCGCGGAGAGCGATCACGCTGCCGATGCACCCGCAAATCCACTGTACGTATCTTAATTGCGAAATGGTCACTTGTGAAATGGTGATTATGAGACCACAGGCCTCTACTAATCTTGCAATGATATTGACGCAAATTATCCAAACCGAACTCCCACACTTTGAGGAAGCCTTTGCTTGCAGATACCGTACTCAGTTTGAAGCGTTACCAGCACGTCGCGTCGTCAGTCAATGATGAAGTTGAGTTGGTTCATACTAGTTTTATTTCCATGTATTGATTGGGTTATGTTCATAGGGTACAAACGACTTTGAGGCATCCACTAACTTCATACCCCGTACTCTCGTTCTTCTCCTCGGTCACGTTTAAAATCATTCATTGGTTGCAGACTGAATTCCGTCTACTTTGGATGGAGGATTCCAGTAATTCCTCAAACGATGCGGCTGCATCTCTCAGCAAATTGACCGTAACGATGTGTTGCACTTTGGATTCTTTAACATGAACCTTGCATCCGTGGTGAAACTTGGCTTTAGAAGTGTAGATCAAACAGAAAATTCACTAGGCCTAAGGGTCAAAACAAAATGGTGGAGTCACTGTAAACACATGGGCTCAAAACTGTAGCTCTTGCCTGAGAGAGTAGTAGCCAGAAGAGAGAGAGCAGGCACAGATTAAGTAAAGTTAAGTTAGGTCGTCAGAGACACTGAACACAAACCTCTGACAGACCAGGGGAACAGAGAAACCAGTCAAGTACAGACTCTTGGATTACACCTCCTTACCACTTGCCAAAGGTAGGTGAGCCATCCTGCACTATTTCAAAACCTATGGTGTCAATTGCACTTTCCAAATGGCGCCCCTTTGTGTTACTATGTTGGTTCCCCCAATCATTGTGATGCGCATTAAAGTCGCAGACAGAATACACGGTACTGGAAACTGACGCAGCCACGCAAGCCAGTCTGAACGGGACGGGTTGCCGGTGGCATGCAGAAACACTAGTGTAACCCATTGCAGTAGAAGTCACACACGGATGCACCATGCATCAATCCCTAAACACTCAGAAAATGGGACCACTAAGTACGGGACTATCCACTTTATAAATATCCTGATATTTTTACTGGACGATACTAAATCCACGTTTAGGTTAGAAATACCCCCAATTTGCACATTCCCTAACTATTGAATCCCGACAATATCCACATGTAGCAAAATATCTTCTAACTCACTCATTTTTTTGGCTAAACTGTGGGCATTTCAAGACACAATTGATAAAACTATTCATCGAAAAATGCGGAACGAATTTTTTTGGTTATAACATACAATCACATTTTTTGTGTGCTCTTGTGTCCAAATCGACTTGCTAATACCACTACTTCCGTTGGGGCTGTCATCCGGACCTTGGTCATGCTGCGACACATCTGCTGCAAAGCCTAAATTGCTACTGGGAATTTGCGTGTGCGCGCTATCCCCTTGGGCAATTATCTAGATTAGGGGCACCATGCCAAATCACTTAATTTTTGTACTAACCGACGCTACTCTTCATCCTAGCACCATTTCGAATCACAAAATCTGGGGGAAACGTCTATAACCTTATTAGGTCCTTACACCATTCGCTCACTCTAAAGC
Source organism: Lithobius niger (assembly GCA_023313725.1). Taxonomy (NCBI): domain Eukaryota; kingdom Metazoa; phylum Arthropoda; class Chilopoda; order Lithobiomorpha; family Lithobiidae; genus Lithobius; species Lithobius niger. The sequence continues at coordinate 7,625 of JAHWFP010226808.1, forward strand.
TAAATTTACACTACTTAAACCTACCAACCAGACAGCATTAAACAACCGAGCATCACCCGAACAATCCCGGTGGCATCCTGGAAGCCAGGGGAGCAAGCAGTGTGGCGTTACCTTAAAAAACTCACGATCTGGAAGTCACCCGAGTCGTCCCGTATTCCTGCAAAACCTGACAATAACCCTAAGATTGTGCCTCACTGACCCAACATGAGGTGGGACCCCAAAAGCACTGAGTAACTAAACATTTCCCCGAGATAAAAGTGAGCACCGGTGCTTAGCCCAGAATGGGCAAGAGAACCGAAAGTACCAAACGGTTTCTCCCCATTACCAAAGGCACACCCCGGGAAACCGCTCCACCCCATGCGATACAGATGGGCACGGACCTGAACGTGCCCAGTCCTTAGCCTAGACACCAAACCCACGTCCTTACGCGAGAGACGACCCATTGAAGTGGGCATCCTGGACACAGTAGGGTTTATTTCAAACAAGGTACGCCCTGTTGCACCCCTCTCCCATATGCTTGCTTTGCCACTCTCTCCTTGCTAATTCAGCGACAACTGGACACAGAACTTTGTAGCCCAAAGGGAACCGAATTGGAGCAGACCTACACTCGTACCCAACCTTAGCCAGCCCATCTGTTGCCTCGTTTCCTATGACACCTGAGTGGCCAGGAACCCACACCAAACGAACGCTGACACCAATCTGCACAGCCAAGAACAACTTCCACTCAATTTCTGTAACAATCGGATGGGAACCTCAACAGACTGAAACGACCGCCTGAGAAAACCCAGACTAGCTGCAGAGCCTGAATAGACACAAAACTGAGGCAAAGAAAAATCAAGCCCAGTATACACAGCCACCGAAATGACAATCAGCTCTCCAAGAAACACCGTCGGTATACCAGCCAGAAATTAGCTGTATTCAAGATGGAGACTCGGGATGCAAATTCCAACACCACCCTCAAAAGAGGAAGAGTGGAACGACGCATCACAGAATATGTTGGCAGAGGCCAGAAGGAACCGGGTTATAGGGTGCGGACCCCTTGCCCTGAATTGATGATAAGGCGGCCCCACACCAAACCCATGGGCGTGGCGGATGCAGAAGGGAACCTCTGCTCAATCAGGGTTGCCCCCCAGCCCAATATCCCTAGCACCTCACGATCACCCTGCGGAAACGTGGTGTACCTCATAATAACACGTGCTATAGGATCCAAGGTATCCCTGGCCACAGCTCGCAAACAGACCTTAGGAAGTATTTCAGCTGCCCTCACATCTAGTGGGCGTTCCCCCGTCTCAATGTGGAGTGCCAAGACAGGGGTCGTCGGGAGACAGCCAGACACAGTTCGCAAACAATCGTTTAATGAAACCTGAACGGCTTGCAAAGCACGCCGGGAATTCACTAAAAGTGGAGCGTGGAAATCTGTGCAAGCTCCTACATAAATCTTATAGAGAGCAAAAACCGTGGAATGCCCAACCGAGACACGATGTTTTCTTTGACGGCAATAGTATCACTGATCCAACTCAGCCATGGGTCTAGCCAGAAACCAAGGTATCGTACTTTGGACTTAGACCTAACCACAGTACCATTCACACTTCACAGTAATTGGCCCCTCACACCCAAGTCCCCTACTAAAAATCATTAGTTCTGTTTTGGATCCCGACAGAGCCAAACCCCTGCTTGCTAACAGCTCTGCTTCCCTACTGACAGTAGATTCCAGGGCAGCCAGCAGGAGCTGCAGGTCCTTACCAGACGCCCACACAGCCACATCATCAGCGAAAGCAACTTCAGTTGCCAACATGTCTATCTCTTCCAGCACGCAGTTAATTGCACAGCAAAAAGAACTGGGCTAAGACAGCTACCCTGGGGGAGCGGCCCTGTCAGTGGAGGAAGTCCCAGACCAGGAGCCGTCCACCCTAGTAGCAAACTGGCACAACCCAAGCAAAGCAGAGACAGCCCCAACGAGTTTCCTGCTGACCCCAGACCCTCGAGAGAGTGCACCACCCAGGCCACATCGACCATGTTGTACGCGGCCTTGATGTCGAGAAAGACTACAGCCATGATACAGCCACTTGCCCAAGCCTCCCTAATCCCAGATTCCAAATATAGCACCGCGTCTTGCGCGCCCCTGTTTCGTACGAAAACCAAATGCTCCGGAAACAGTTTCCCCGAATTTTCAATTTGCCAAACTAACCTATTTACTAAAATCCACTCACAGACTTTACGTGGGCAGGACAGAAGAGTGATTGGCCTTTAACTCGTCACCGAAGTGCGGGTCTTACCCTGATCCAGCACAGGAGTGAGGATCGAAAAGAGCCATGACTTGGGGAGTGGGGCACCATCGAACCTGCTCTGGTAAAAAGCAAGCAAGTCAGAACGACCAGCCTCAGACCTTCAGCTGAGCATATGAAATCCGATCAATGCCCACAGCCCCATCTACCCGAGAGGAGTCAAGAGTCGCGACAAGTTCTACCATGTCAAGGGGCAAGTCACTATGTGATGCAAGACATGAACTTTAGAGGCTGAATGACGATCAAAAGACGGTACACACGCTTTTAGTAAGCTCTACTAGAGATGGTCTTTTGTCGTGAAAATTTCTCCGGTTGGCTCCTGCTTTCGAGTAAGTGGTTGTGTAAGACTCTTGTGCACATTTAGGAACTTGTCCGAACATTCTTGGTGTTTTTTTGGTGAAACTGCGACCATTTGTATTTTGATACTGTGGTGGTTTGTTGGTCGGCCATATTGAATTGACTCTGTTTACATTGTGCTGGACCACTCGGATTGTGGGTTCACTCCTCACACATTGCGTTTTTTTTTTCTTCTCCGAGGAACATGGTTCGGTAGAGGACACACGGACCACCTGACTATTTTTACTTTGTTTGAGATTTTTTTTGGACCACTTTAGCCTCTTTTTCTGTAGATTGAAGAAGTTGCTTTTCATTTTGTATTGACAGTGTTATAAAGTTTTCATCTGCCTCCACAGCCGACCACCCGGTATGGTTTCTGGATTTTCGCAGCTGCCTCTGGTGGCCACATTTCTGCGTTCATGCTTTTTTTTTGTGCGTGATGTAACATGACCAACAGTATAATATACATTGGTGAAATCTTCATGACATGGCGGACGCTGTGGTCGTACCATGTCACACAAACCATAGCAAGGAAAGCCAGAAAATCTCATACGCGGTACAAACTAAAAAGTGTAGGATTTCTCAAGCAAAAAAACATAAAAGAAAAGCAACACAGCGACGTGACCGTGGCCGAGGTAATGAGGATGATGGGAGTATTTTACTTAAAACCCCACCTTGTACTCTCTTTCATGCTTTTCAAGTGTCAACACCGCGCTTGAACAGTGATGCTGTTCCATCGAATATGTGTATGATGAAGGGTATGGAGGATTTTTCTGATGCTTTGGACTCTGACGTCCTGTGTCTATTCAAATTAAGTGATACCTCTGCCGGTAGTGAACGGGTTACGTCAATACATAAAGCTGACGAGCATATCCCTAAACGACTTGAGTCAACACAATGGGGAAAACCCATGAAAAATCTTCAAGAAGCAGTGTTAAACATGCAAAAAGAAACTACACACCTTAGACACGAAGTGGAAATAAATAGGCTTGAACATGAGTTGGAACTAAGTGCCTTAAATCTTACCGTGAGTAACCTCAATAATTCGATCAGTTAATCTGGCGAAACATATATCACGACACGTAAACATGCTGAGTCAAGCAGTACAATAAACACTCACAATGATCCCAACACAACTAGTGCAAATGATGAAAATGTTCTCCAAAATGATAAAACCAGAAGATCAACTGACAAACGTACAGTGAATACAAAAGTTGATGTTTTTGAAATGAATAAAAACACTGTGAATTTGAATATGAACTCTGTGTTGAAGGCCATTGGTGACCTCACGCAAAAGCAGACATTATTGCAGCATAGAATTGAGGAAATGTTTATCAGCCAGGTATCGATGTTGGCGGACTTTTGCAAAAACCTTGCGAATGCAAAACAGGTCATACCAAACAAAGTGGTTGTAGATGAAAATTTATATCCTTCAAATCGAATCGAGAAGGGAAAGAAGACGATTCAAATCAGTACGTTCTTGCAGTTCACCACTGGGGGAGATGTTGAGCTGCTATCAACGCACCTGGACAGGGCCACTGAATTTGTAAGAACACAAGAAACTACACAGTCAGGCAAAGGGGAAAGTGTGGGAAATCTTGGCACAATACACGATTGCAACGGCACAAGCAATGGTGTTTATGTAAGTGATATTGTAATAACAAATCGTGAGTTACATCCCAAAAATGGGAAAATTATAATTTTGGGTAACTCGCAGGTAAGGCACGTCAGACTGAATCACTCAAAGCAAGACCTTGTATCAGAAACTTGGTGTTTCCCAGGCGCAAAGATTAAAGATCTAAATCGACCAGCCATTGATATTCTGAAATCCTCAAACCCATCAGGGGTGGTTTTTTTTGCGGGGACAAATAATACTAAACATAGCTCGCCTAGAGATGTTGGCAATGAACTGGATGAGCTTATTGGTCAGCTACGGAGTGTGAGGCCAAATCTTAGGATCGTTGTTGTTGGGTTGTTTCCGGGAGGTAACAGACGTCAGACACTAATGGATACTAGTTTGCATCATTATTTAGTGCGATGCAACGGTAATATGCAAGCCGTGTGCAAAAACAGAAATTGTGGGTTTCTTTTACTATGGGACATTATAAGTGCAAATCGCCATTTGATGGCTCCCGATGGTGTACATTTATCAAGTCATGGTAAATCGGCCCTACTGAGGGCAATTGCTAGCTACTGGAAAAGATTTAAAACCTCTGATGGCTTCTTTGCATATCTGGGAAACTAGATTCGTATAACAGACAAAATGCCTGTCTTTTAAGACTGGCAGAAATGACCAGTTTTGAACATAAAACCAATGCCATGCAAGATAGGACTCTCAACAACGCTTTGTTGGATTTTAATCGGACTCGTTGCATTCTTATCAATGCTCGAAGTGCTAAGGGCAAGTTACCAGAACTCTGACTTTTGGTGGGTTCTTTAGATTATGATCTAATTTTTGTTGTCGAGACCTGGTTTGACGGCTCTGTATCCGACGCAATGCTTGTATGTGGTCTTCCTTTCCGTGTGTTTAGGAGGGACCGTTTGGGTGATTTTGGTGGTATTGCAATTTTCCTGAGGGACGAGGTTTTGTTCTCAGCACCGGTTTTGGCGGACGATTGTGAAGCATTGAGCATTGTCCTACCTCAGTATAGCATGAAATTAATTTTGGGTTATTTACGCAATGGCAGGGATCTTGATCATATAACTAAAATGTGCACATTTTTAGGGACCAAGTCGATCGTTTATTATCAAATGTAATTGTTGGTGACTTTAATATGTCATATATCAATTGGAAATATCCTCAGTACACTGATACAAACCAGCAAATATTTCTTGACTGTGCCTTGGATCTTGGGCTGTCTCAATTGGTAACAAAACCTACCCGAGGAAATAACATTTTGGATATCATTCTGACCGATAATGATCATTTGGTTTTTGATACTGAGGTAATGCCACAATTTAGTAGCAGCGACCATGAATCAGTTATTTTTTCACTACAAGGTACAGTTCAAAACAAAACGAATGGGGAAATCGGTTTTTATACCAAAATAAATTATGACCGTCTTAGTATGTACCTTAACAACATGAACTGGCGTGACTATTTAAATCAGGATGCTGATATTGAGGGAAAATGATCTCTGTTCCACGCTGCTCTTCGTGATTTGACATTAAAATCGACTGAATATGTTCCAAAATCAATACATAAAAATATTATTCCACGGGAAGTAAGAAATGTACTTATACTAAAACGAAAGCTTTGGCGACTATAAGCTACTCCAAACGATGAAAATAAGACTTTATATAGAAATTGCATGAAAAACCTAAAAAAAATTAGTAAATCATATATGATAATTGGGGAACACAAAGTCATAAAAGATGCATCTATGCATCTATCCTTTTTAAATTCATCAAAAGTAAAACAAAAATGTATTGCAAAATGCCACCTCTCCAATTTAATGGTAAATTACTTCTCGGTGACTTTGAGAAAGCAAATGCTTTAAACAGTACTTTTTGTGAAGTTTTTGTAACTGGAGATGGTCAACATGTAGATGTAACGGCGGTAAATGATGGTCTGCTGAATAAAATTCATCCTCTAAATATTACTAAATTGGCAGTTAAAAACAAACTGCAGAAATTAAAAAAATAGTAAGGCCATTTGTCCCGATGGTTTTTCCGCTTTTTTCTATAAAACGAACTTTGAACTTTGTGAACCTCTTTTTCTCATTCTTAAAACATCACTTAGTGTTGGGATTTTACCCAGTTGCTGGAAAATTGCATGGATCACTCCAATCTATAAAAAGGGCAATGCGGCTAGTCCATCAAACTACAGACCAATTTCCTTAACATGTATTCCCTGCAGAATACTTGAGCGCTTTGTTCGTGATGAGGTCCTTTTATCTCTGCAGAAATACAATCTTTTGCCTGAGGACCAATTCGGTTTCCTTCCACGTAGATCATCTACTCTTCAGCTACTTAAATGTCTCAACGATTGGACTCAGGCTGCGGAAAGTGGAATTTCAACTGACGTCATTTATATTGACTTCGCCAAAGCATTTGACTCGGTCGTCCATGTTAAACTACTTCACAAGCTTAAGTTATTTGGGATTGGAGTTACCGCTTTCGGCTGGATTGCAAATTTTCTTAAGGATAGGAAACAAGTTGTATCTATGGGTGAATGTAAATCGTATTATGCCAGTGTCACCAGCAGAGTCCCTCAGGGGTCTGTATTAGGTCCCTTATTATTTGTAATTTTTATTTCTGATTTGGATACTCCCCTCGGGACCATAGCTTCACCAAAATTTGCTGATGACTTAAAACTATACAATATAGACATGGATGGTTGTGATAATAATTCTCTCCAGACTGCTCTGAATGATATGGAGGACTGGTCTGAGAAGTGGCAGTTACTGATAAATGCAGACAAATGTCAGGTTCTTAATATTGGAATTAAAGCACGGAACATGTCCTACCGTCTTAATGGTGTTATTCTTGAATCTAAAGATGAAATAAAGGACCTCGGTGTCAATCTAAAATCTAATCTTAAATTTGCAAATCACTGTTCTATTGTTGCCTCTCGTGCAAAACGGATTGGGTCTCTAATCAGACGTTGTTTTTTGTCTGGTGACACTGTTTCGTTGGTTAGAGCCTTTAAGGTCTATGTTCGCCCTCTTGTTGAATATGCCTCCCAGGTCTGGTCACCTCACCTGGTAAAGGACATCAAAGCTATTGAGTCGGTCCAGAGGTCGTTCACGAAGCTAATACCAGGGATGTATAATATGCCGTATAAGGAACGTTTAACACGACTTGGGTTAGCTTCTTTGGAGTTGCGTCGCCCTAGGGCTGACTTATGCCTCACCTTCCCTATTCTTCGTGGGTTTGTTGATGTCGACCCCTGTATTTTCTTTTCGGTCAGAGGAAATTCGTACACTAGAGACACCAACTTAAATTAATAGTCAGATCCGTAGGTAGAGACTACACTAAGTTTTCCTTCTGCAACCGTGTAATTGCACCATGGAACGCATTGCCTTCGCCTTTGGTCATGGCTAATGATGTACAGGCCTTCAAGTTGCGTCTCGACAAAATTAATCTATCGGGTTTTTTGAAATGTTTTGATTTTTAATTTTGATGTTACCATTGATGTGTTACTGTTTATTGCTATCTTACCTATGTCTTTGTTCTTTTTTCTTTCTTTAAAGTAGGGACTGGTATTAGAGGATAAGAGTTATTCCTTCCAGCATCCATTTACTGTTTTTATGCAGGAATAAATTGGTATTATCATTATTATTATTAGACACTCCCGGTGATCAGGAGGAAGAAGGCCCTTAGGGGAGTTGAACACTAATGCAAAATTATCATTGAAGGCATGAGCCATTTCCGGTCCACGCAACACCTCAACCGCTTGATTCAACAACCAGGAAATTGGGGGCCGAGAATCCTGAGAACGCACTAACGACCAGACTCAAGACATTGGTAGGCCCTTAGAAATTCATGCACAGAGTCTAGCACCGTATAGAGACTTTTCCCTGCGCAAGATGAAATTTGTCTCCTGGGACACACCAACATACTGTCATGATTTATGACGTCACCGAGACTCGTCGGGGCATGCCACTCGTGCACAGTGGGAACACTTAACTTCTAATAAGATTTCGATGGAAATATTTTTATTGTGTACTCATGCTTAATTTTATTATGTAGATTTGTGTAATTATTAATTGTAAATATTAATTCCTGTTTTATTTTTTTATGTGAAACTCTTTAATGTAAATACGACTGGCTTATATAAAAACCGCCGGCGGCATCAACAACTAGAGAGAGACTCAACGCACTGAACTGCACGCACTCACTCGCTCACTCGCGTGGACCTAGATGGCGAGTTGCCATCAAATAATAATAATGGGACAAACCTTGGGCGGGACCTGAACATAAATTAATATGCATTTCTAAAGTTCCGTTTTTTCGAAAACAAAATCGGTGGACAGTGGGCACACGATAGTCCAGCTCGTAGCAATTACAATAAAAAGGAAGCGAAGAAAGCCAACAAATTAAGTGAACAAAAAATGGCTTCGCCGTTTAGAAAAAAATAAATTAGAGCTCGTATTCCCAAACTCACAGCCGTGATGGTACATGAATAAAAACGGATTAGAGTTCACTCGAACGCAACGAACTCCAATTCGCAAAACGTAAACTCACAAATACACACAAAATAGACGCCATAAACAGCAAAACGCTACAAAATTGAAAGATAAAAATGCGTAGACAAAATGAACACGTAATTACTCAAACGAACTAGAAATAACCACCTCAAACGACCTTCAAACACAAACACAGGCAAAAAACTGCCTTAACTAGGAGTCTGCTTGTTTCACAATAAATTCACTCAAAATACACACCCAATCACACGAAACAGACTTTCTTTCTGACATAACCATTGATCAAAAACAGTCCTTGTTTCTTGGTATTGGAGTTCAAATTATAGTTCGTTGCGTTCGAGTGAACTCTAATCCGTTTTTATTCATGTGCCTTCACGGCTGGGAGTATGGGGATACGAGCTCTAATGTTTTTTTCTAAAAGGCGAAGGCGTTTTTCGTTCACTTTTCTGTTCAGTTACTGCTTTTACGGTTTGCCTGTTATCCGTTGCATTGTTGATTGTACTTCAGTTGCTGCTGTTGCCAAGTTACAATTTCTGCGATGTTCTTCGTCCTAATTTCGCGGGAATTTCTACTCACATTGGTTGCTGCTGTATAATGACGGGAAAGAGGGAAGCGAGACGTATAGGGCGGAAAGCGAAACGAGCTCGGGAAGTGTTAAATTAATACGGGTGCAAACCTATTAATGTTGCCGAATGAACCTAAATGTCAGACTGCCTGAGGATTACTTGAATCCTCGACCTTTGAAATCAAAGGCCATAGTCCTACCTCTAACCCAAGGCTTAGCGTTGGGACTTCGACCTTTGGTTTCAGTGGTCGTGAGTTCAATCCCTCACTAAGGCAGTCTAATATTTAAGTGCAAAAGGAAACGTAAATAGGCATCCGTATTTATTTCAGAGAAGCATAAAAGTGAGGTTTATTGCGATGTGTACTTAAAAAATGGACCCGACAAGCCTCCAGAAGTCACGGCTGGAGCACTGTTGGAATCTATGAGTGGTTTCAAAAATTTCTTATTTAAAAATTGTGGGTCAAAAATTAAGAAAATGAATCCCTGAGAAGTTATATGTTAACTTGAAAGTGAAACCGGAGAACATGTGGAGTTGATTAAGTAACACCACAATTTAGACAATGGTAACCTTATAGTTTATGTACATTTCAATACTAGGGCGTCATCAGTTCCACTGTCGATAAAATGGAGCGAAGCGATTTTATTCAAACGTCAAAATCGGTCGACGAAAAGTGACAATATCTTCAATTTGGTTTATTACCGATCTATCAGGATTTTATATACCGATCCCGATTTCTAGCGATATTGCAAATATCGGCAAGGAATTACGTGAGGCACTCTTCATCTGTAATCGGGATCGGGCCAGCCTTACAAAATATGCTTTTAGTTATACTTACAGTTAGCCTAACAGACACAATGTGAGGCCGCTGATTTGATTTGATTTTAATTGAGAGCCGTGGCGTAACGCCGCCCATTTAACATCAACAATCAATCTTTTAACAATCGGATGCCTTTAACAATTAGAAACGGCTTAGCCTTTCGTTGTTGTTTTGGTTTTGGCTCTTGCTGTTGGTCCATTTTGTCACCCTGATGGTTCCTCAACTTCATGTCCGATTCTCAATTTTTCTTTTGATAAACCTTGCCCAGACCTCCGTGCTACTGCATGCAAAGTGTGGTTTGTATAGTCCTTGTGGTTTTCGCGTCATGCGCGGTCTAAGAACATTGGAGTGTCTTCATAGAGAAGCTACGCTCGGTCTTCGGCCTCGCTTCGCTCCAAATAAGACATTGGTAAATTTTACACCTGAGTGAAGACTCACTACTCGGCTCGAAAGATCCATTTGAATATTATGTAAGCTTTTGACATGTTTGAATATGGCGTACTGAAAAACTGTTCCTATCTCTTTACAAGATTTTGTGTCGAAATTTGCAATAAAAATTAGATCTTGAACTCGTATTATATATATGTGTTAGAATTTGACGAAATAAACAGTGCGATGATGTTATTGTGTTAAATTTATGTTAGTTTGCCTAACATGACTCACATGTGCATTTTAAGGTCATGAGCATTGTCAGAAGTAATCTCCACTTTATCCCGACGTTAAATATTCCCTCCCCCTTAAAACAATCGTGAGCTTTGTGCCTTTAAATAGGAAAAAAGCACCTAAATTTGAAGACCATTATTATTTTTTGTTGTTGTTGCTGTTTTTGCGTATAACTTCTATGCTTTGGATCTGATTAAAAAACTTCGGTATACTTTCGCAAGAGTTGAGGCGCACATCTCTATTGCCCGCTGCAACAACAAAGGGTTCAAAGGGTTTTAGCGAGCGTTAACTGCACCCGGTCATCTGCCCGACGAAGCCCTAAGGCCCTAAGGCCTTAAGGCGCTGCAACAACGGTCTCTGTTAAACAATCTAAAAGTAGTAACCATTGCAATTCCCGATTAAAAATGTGTTTTAGGCCTAGTTTTAGGTTTTAGGCGCAATTGTCAGCTTTTAGGACTAACTTTTACATGCCGTTTTAATTTTGTAAGTAGCAGCAAACGGAGAATTGAGTTCGAGAGTGGGCTTATTCATTTATGCAACACGGTGCGGACACTTGACGTTGCTGTGTGCAACGTGATTTACGGCCTAATTTTCAGCTTTTAGACCTAATATTTTCCCCGATCATTTTAATTTCACAAGTAGCAGCTAACGGAGAATTTGGTTCGAAAGAATTTAGCCTATTCGTCCAAACAACACGGTGTCGAAAATATTTTAAATGAAGCTAATGTGTGTCGTTGACGAAATCCTTTTGTTGCGTGTCTCCCTGTTGTGTTTAAATGCGACGATCAAATGTTATTATGTCATTGAGTTACGAGATCAAGCCTATTAGCTATAAGGATGCAACGATGTTTTAATTTAACGTGTTTTTTAGCTAATTTTTGGTCACTGAATCTAATAGTGAGAAGAAAAGCTGTAATAAAGACTAAACAGCCACCCCACCGATCTCCCAGGATTTTTGTCTAGCTTGAGTGAGGTACTTTGGCTGTGATGTCGTTAAACGAATGCATGGCGGAGTGGTATTTTTACCATTTTTGATTTTGTCGTGCGAGGACACCAAGTTGAACTGAACCTGTGACCTGGTTATACCCGAAACGACCAGATAACCAATACTGGTTGACGAAAGAAAATGACCTCCATTTTGAGACCAGATATACTATGCTAATAGAACAGCCACCTTTATGTTAAGGTTAACATAGAGTAGAGACATATGTTTAAATCGAATGGCTTGTTTGCAAGGTCTTAACAAACTACAATACAAACGAAATCAAAAAATAATTATTCCGTATAGAAACAATATATTTGTTATTCACACCTTCAATTTGTTGCAAGGAAAATCCATATTCTTTATTTTAACACGTGGAGATGAAAATGAAATTATTGCGTCGGGTGTTGGTTTGTTAATCAGTGATGTTGTTAAATTGTTGGGGTCACAGAGCCTGAACAGCTGACCCAGAATTTCTGGTGGACAAAAACTTGATCCAAATACCCCGATGAAGCGTTGGTAGGACATAGTTGAATTTGCCACACAAGTAATGAACGCGCTGCTTGAAAGGCCAACAAATATTTCAGTAACAAGAAATATTTTGTGCGCCCAGGTCCGAAAAGGGCGAAAAAAAAAAAAAAAAAAAAAAAAAAACAGCTGGCGAACAGTTTTCTTGTTTATTTTGGAAAAGGATCAACTACTACCTAAATAAGTTTGAAGGGGGGGCTTTCATAAATCAGATTTTTAGTTGTTAATATTGTTGTGATGTAAGGATTAAAGACGGAAAGCCAAATGCCAACAAGAATTAAATAAATACAGATGCCAACCTATTTACGTTTCCTTTTGGACTTATATGTCAGACTGCCTGAGAGGGGAATCAAAACCACGACCTTTGAAACCAAAGGCCAAGGTCCCACCGCTGAGCTATACTGACACGGTCATTGTCAGTAGGCCGTGTCAGTATGGCTCGGTGGTACCACCTTGGCCGTTGTTTTCAAAGGTCGTGGGTTCGATTCCCCTCTCAGGCAGTTTGACATATAAGCCTGAATGGCAGCACCTTTTTTTTTTAGTAAGTAAGTAGTTTATTACGACGGTTCGAAGTTCATGGTGAACTTGTGTGTGCCGTATTAAGTCAGGTACAATAGAAAGGCACGTGATAACGAATAATATGGACGTAATATTGAACACATTAGTTGACAAGTGCTATTTTGAACATAAATCCATAGTAGGTATTATAAACAAACATAAACACAACGTAACAGTTTAAGTACAAGAAAAAATAATAATCACTACATACACATTCCACTTTTTTATATATATGTATAGAGATATATATAGAGGGTGGTCCAAAAGTCGGGCCTACCTGAATATATCCTAAATGGTGTCAACTTCTAAAGGAAGCACCGTAGACCATCAGTGCAAATTTGAAAGTTGTAGGTAATCATTAAAAACTGCCAACCCAAGAAACAGAATGGAAATCCATGTAGAAACGCCAGAGTTATGTGCAAAATACCCTTTTTGCACATAAACTTCACTGCAAGAGCTACTTGTCAAGCAGTGAAGCAAATGGAAAGGTTAGAAGTCAGTGACCAGCTAGCATCTCCGGTCTGTTGTACACAGTTATCCCAACGCTGTTTATTTCATGTTTGTTTGTTGTTTTACGGGCATTAGCCAGTTTTGTGTATTTCATTGCGTGAAATTTGAACAATGTTTCTGTCACCATTTTATTGTTCAGAACCAACGGGTGTGGTATGTGGTCAGACATGTTATTAGTGGGTTCTAAACAAATAACATGGGCGTACATAACTGTAACGAACTTGTAAATAAATTAATTGTAAATAACTTTGTAAACAACTACAAATGCTGCAAACTTGCAACTTGAAGGCTGTTTTCGTAACTTCTACTATTGAGTCAGAAATGGAGGATTAATTTTGACCACCAAAGGGGGGGGGGGGTTAAGGGCCCAACTTGGACCATCACGTTTGTGTGGAATAAAAATAAGATGGAAATCCATCAAGAAGGTGCTCGAAATGGTGTCCCATCTCATTGCGGCATGCTTGTGCCTGTGACGTTGTGGAATGTAGTACCCGTTCGAATGTTGCTGCTGGGATGGCTCTACATGTTGCACGTATCCGTTCCTTTAGGTCTTCAGCTGTTGTTGTGGGGGTTTCATACACTTGGGCTTTAACGTGTCCCCACAGGAAAAAGTCCAGCGGAGTTAAATCTGGTGATCGAGCAGGCCAAGCCGTTGGGCCAGCTCGACCGATCCACTGTCCTGGGAACAAAGCGTCCAACCGCTGCCGCACAGTTCTACGGAAATGGGGTGGGGCTCCATCAAGTTGGTACCAAATTGCCTGCACCGTCGCTAGTGGCAGGTTGTCCATAACGTCAGTTACAACGTCATCTACAATGAGTTCAAGGTAGCGTTCCCCATTTAGAGTTCCATCGTAGAATACTGGGCCAATGATGTGGCCATTTAGGATCCCACACCAGACATTAAACCGCCATTGTTCCTGACGTCGGGCTTCTCGCAACCAGTGAGGATTATCGTCTGCCCAATAGTGCACATTGTGCGTATTCACGATGCCATCCCGTGTGAATTACGCCTCGTCCGTCCAAAATACATGATTGAAAAATAAAGGGTCAGCAGTAGTTCTTCCCAAGAACCAATCGCAGTACTGCAGACGGGGGTCATAATCTGTTGCTCGCAGCGCCTGATGAATATGAACATGGTATGGATGGAAACTGTTCCTCTTCAGGACACGTAGGACAGACTGATGACTGATGTCTAGTGCCCTTCCAACTGCACGACTACTGGTATGCGGGTTTTCGGCTACTGCTGCGAGAACTATCACACTATTGTTGGCATCTGTTGCAATTCGAGGCCGACCTGTTCGAGGACGGGCTACAATGCTGCCCGTTTCCAGGAAACGAGCAAGTGTCTTGTTGAACGTTCGTATTGTTGGATGCCTTTGTTGAGGATGCCGTTCTGCATAAATTCGAAGAGCTTCACGAACATTTTCGTGGGCCAAACCATAGCACACGATCATGTCCACGAGTTCTGCATTGGCGTAGGCTTCCATCTGAAATTACAGTGTTCTGTGTATCTGGCTGAAATTTGCTAAAGTGAAGTTAATTATTTACTCATCAGCCTAACTGAGAGTAGTTGAAGTACGGCTGAACTGCGCTGAAGTGCAGGTAATTAATGTCTCATCAGCCTAACAGAGAGTAGTTGAATTATGGCTGAAGTGTGCTGAAGTGTAGTTCTTATTTCTTAATCAGCCTTAGGGATGGGTCATTATTAATGGCGACCGGGGGGGGGGGGGGGGGGG
>JAHWFP010226812.1:6866-20926 GCA_023313725.1 Lithobius niger
CCCCCCCCCCCCCCCCCCCCCCCCCCCCCCCCGTTGCATTTATTTGTTATAAACTGTTTGTTCAGTGTTATAATAATCTACAAATAAGCTTCAGAATATAGTGATTAAAGCTTCAACGTATCTTAACAGCAAGTACGTAAATAAAGTCCAGCTTTGTGTTCAAAATAATTCCGTCTTATAGTTTATTGCTGACACGTGAATGAGGGTCGATACGATGACGAATCGTTCTGGCGACGATTAGGGTTAAAAATGCTACCAACTCGTGACGTGTTAATGAAACAACCAGAGTTACTTTTGCTTGATGCAACCAGGTTAATTTTCGAAGGTACTCCTAGTTGGTCTGTTTATTTTAATTTTGAACATGTTATTAAAGTAATTTTTTGTCGAAATTTGATAGTTAATTAATTGTAAAACACTAAAAATTGTATTATCTTTTAGTAAAGTATCAGGCGACTTATGACTGCTTACTTTTTGAAACAACAGCTTTATAGCTTTATTTTGTACTTTTTTACAGTCCTGTATGCAGCTTTTCGTAGTAGTTCCATATGTGCTAATATACAATATATTAAATTTGTGACTAATAACAACTAGCTATACCCCGGCGACGCATACACCGGCTTAGCTGGTTACCACATGCGCGAGCGAAGTACTTTAGTGGGCAGCATGAAATGATAATTGTTTCTTGATACGTTTTCAATATTAGCCCCCTGTCCCCACACGTACCCTTAAAGGGCAATCACATCCATTTTGACATGCATGCTTTACTTTTGGATCACTTACTCAATAACTAAACACAAGAACTGCGGTAAGAATACGTTACGTACGTCTGATACAACAATTTAATTCTTGCATCACCAAAACACGATACGGAGGCCACCATTGTTTTGCTGGAACGCGCAGAAATTAATGCCGACAGATGTCACTCTTCGATTTCGACTCGCAGCCGATTGAGATAGATCTACTGGCTGTGAAAGCTCAAGCGTCCGACGGCCGTAGTTGGCCACTACTGTCGGCCAGCTAAGGCCGCCAGATACTCGAACTTCCACAGCCAATAGAGCTATCTCAATCGGCTGCGAGTCGAAATCGAAGAGTGACATCAGTCGGCATTAATGTCTGCGCGTTCCAGCAAAACAACGGCGGTCTCTATGTAGTGTTATGGTGATGCAATAATTAAATTGTTGTATCGGACGTACGTAACGTATTCTTACCGCAGTTCTTGTGTCTAGTTATTGAGTAAGTGATCCAAAGTAAAGCATGCATGTCAAAATGGATGTAATTGCCCTTTAAGAACCAACTCGGCGAGCATGGTTTGTTTAGGTGTGTGGGTTACTGCCTGAAGCATAATATGTGCACGCAACAGTCTAAAATTAAGCTAGATCAGGGGATTCTGACGCGATATCTCGCACGATCTAAGCGATTACTGCACGCAACACGGTGTTTCGTCGCAACCTGAGTTACACAAGTAAGTTTTCGAAGGCATCTCTAGTGAGGTCGTAAGGGTAACGGTGGGTGGTTGGGGGGGGGGGGGCGAAACAATGCAAACGAATCGACTATCTACCAATCAAAAACGAGGCAGAAACAAGGTGGGAGACGTTGCATTTATTTACAATAATTCATTGTGTCACGTGGGCGTGTTTGTGTTCTGTTTCTGTACTATAATTCCACAAAAATGACCTTTAGATTGTGATTAACACTTCAACGTGTCTTATTAGCAAGTTCATAAATTAAGTTCTGCTTTGTGTTCCAAATATTAAGGAAAATTGGAAATAAGCCATCAGCAAAAATTATACACTATAGAAATGCCAATGGAGGATATGGCCATAGTGGTTAAGGCGCTATGCAAGTGAGCTGGGGATGAACTGGGTTGGCGGTTCGAATCCGGGTCATGCCACTCCGACGAATAGTAAGTGCATAAAGGTGGCTTACTGAACTACGTTATTTCTACTGAATAAGTTTAGCTGATGGCTTATTTCCAGTTTTCCTTAATATTATTTACAGCGATTTGCGTCTATGAGTGTATGATTTGTATTCCTTCTCCATTGCCTATGGCCGAGCATATTTAGTCGAGTGGAGTCCTGGTCACGGTTGTGACCTTAATAACGGGTTCAGTGAATTATCTTTGTGCTAGTGGAGGATGTGGCCACAGCTATTAAGGCGCTAAGCAAGTGAGCTGGGGATGAATTGGGTAGCCGGTTCGAATCCGGGCCATGCCACTCCGACGAAACGTAAGTGCATAAAGGTAACTTACTGAACTACGTTATTTCTAGTGTATAATTTTCCCTGATGGCTATTTAGAATTTTCTTAATATTATTAAGCACTCCGGCGGCCGTAAGTTCGAGCCCCTAGGCTATTTGTATGATGTTACTTCCGTCGGTACCGGACTTAAAAACGTAACTTAACGTAACCGGATTCGGTCTGAATGGGCCTTAAAAGTAGCTTACTCTACTACGTTATTTCTAGTGTATAATTTTCCCTGATGACTATTTGAATTTTCTTAATATTATTTAGAGCGATTTATGTCAAGGTACTTATTTGTTTTCCAAATAACACTGTCTTGTCGTTTATTATCCTGAGGATATTAAGTACGGGTTTTCGGTGTAATTGAAGTGAATTGTTTTGGGTCTGGACCTAATTGTTGTTGTACGTTGTTCTTGGGTCTTCTGGGATGGCTAAGGGCTTGGAGAGAAGTTGGTTCTTGTTGTTTCTTTATAGTTATATATTGTAAAATATATGTTTTTTTTTTTGTTATTTTTATAATAGTTATGCCTACAGTCCTAACTGTTTATGTAACTGTTTTTGTTTATATTTACTGTATAGATTTATTGTACGTATCGTCAAAGTTTAAGGACAATGACGACAAATGTGTTGATTAAATTAAATTAAATTAAATTTAAAATTACTGTCACGGACTTGAACTTGACGTGTGGAAACAACCCGATTAGCTCGGTCCAACCAGTTTACCTTTTGAAGCGACGAAAAATTACGACTTTATTTTGTTTCGCACTCCCTAGATGGCAGTGCAAGCCTAACAGCTGTTTCGGGCTACTATTTAATCTATATTTTCGCTCGGCGTGCGTCCTCTTAGTTTGACTAGGAGCATTCCCGTAACGTGAACAAGTATTGTTCTGTTGGTTGCGAAGAATAAAATTAGAGGTCTAGCTATAAATATACGTAATAAACAAAGAAACAGAATGGAGCCACCATTGTAAACGTCTACGGATGACATGTGAGCAGCAATAAGAAAACGACTCGAGTCATCAAGACTCCTTGGGTGCCTTCGAAAATTAACCCGGTTGGATGAAGCGAAAGTATCTCTTATTGTTTCCACACGCCACGAATTGGCAGCAATTTTAAACCAAAATACGATTTGACACCGTATAGAATCTCATTCACGTGACAGCAATAAACAACAGACAGTATTATTTGGAGTACAAAGCAGGAGTTTATTTACGTACTTGCTGTTAAGAGACGTTGGAGCTTGCCCATCGCCTTCCATCAGGCTATTCTGTGTTCTCTGCAGAGCTTTTGGCTCTTGGTTTGGCGGTGGAATGGATCCTTGGCCTTCAGGGCACCCATTTCATTGTCTTCAGCGATTCCATGAGTGCCCTGGAGTCCTTGGCGAATTACAATCCTCGGAACCCCTTGACACAACGTGTTCAAGCTTTGCTTTCCCGCTTGCCTGGCCAGCGGAAAATCGTGCTTTTTTGCTGGATCCCGGGCCATGTTGGGATAGCAGGGAATGAACAAGCTGATTCTGCTGCGAAAGGGGCCCTTTCTGGCCCTCTCGGTAGGGATCTCAGCCTTGTTCCCTCAGATGCCTTTCCAACTCTGCGTCTGAGGTTACACGCTTTTTGGCAGACCTTGTGGGACAGACAGGACGGTAACAAATTACGGGCCATTAAAGGGACCGTCGAGGAGTGGCACTTGGCGTGTCGCCGCAGTCGCCGTGAGGAGGTTGTGTTGGCCCGTTTGCGGATTGGTCACACCCGACTTACTCACTGTTTCGTTTTGCGGGGGGTTGACCCTCCTGAATGTTATTGGTGTCGACGGCCACTTACGGTCCGGCACTTACTTGTTGATTGTCGCCATCTTGATGGTGTTCGTCGTCGTTTCCATCTTCCGCATGACATTGCGCGTCAGTTGGGCGATAGGTCTGTCCTCCTGTCCGGTGTTTTTCAATTTTTGCAGGAGGTACAGATGTATGACAAGATTTAGATTAGGGGTTTGAATAACATCTCTGTAATGTGTGGTGCAGTGGTAACCCGGACCACTGCACTGTGACTGAGGTTGGCGCTAATGACCAAGTTGTCGACGCGCCATTAAGCCTCAATCCCCCCCCCCCCACGTTGGAGCTTTAATCACTAATCCCTGACGCTTATTTGTAGAATTATAACACCGAACGCAACATAAAGTCTCCCGCCTAACACGGTGAATTGATGCAAATAAATGCAACGGCTCCCCCTCGTTTCTATCTCGTTTCTGATTGGTAGATAGTTAATTCATTTGCAGTGTTAGACCCCGGTTTCACCAGTTACCATCACGAACGAACCTTGGAGTGCATGGTTTGTTCGGTTGTGTGGTTTACTACCTGAAGCGTGATTTGAATGCTATAATGTGCTATGTTATGAGACCCGGTGATGTGATGAGGCCAAGAAGGGCCATTGAATGAACAATAAATGGATGACCTTGCCAAATGTTATCAAGGTCATTCAACTGCTAACTTCTTAATATGCATCACACACCGTGAGTATAAATTAGGAATATGTAGGGAACAAAGAGACATTATCAATGCGAAAACCAGGACGAAAATCGAACTAGATTTGGAGAACCTATTACGTACGTACAATGGCTTGCTGTCGACCCCTGAATAGCATTCCATTAAAACACTCCGTCGTGCAGGAAAGCATCGCCTTCCAATGCATAGCCGGGCAGGGAACAGCGAAGCAACGGGCCACCGCTAGTCGACCTCCCTTGTAGTGCTGTCGTTGTTTGGGGTGATTCATTTTATTCGAGGGGGGGGGGGACCATTATTTTCATTTATCTTCCCCCTCCCCAAGGTCCTGGGATCGACACTGATGAGAAGTGAACTAAATGAAAGGAAGGAAATATTTGTTTCCATTTTACATCGTTTGTAAAGAATAAAAGTTGTGTCCTTTCCTGAAAAACTTCTGGAGTCGCCTTTGGCTGAGAGCAATAAACAATGAACAAACATTCCATCCTCCAAATCATAAAATGGAATGAATCACACATGGAAGCCGGAAGGCCTTTTGTCTGTGCTCCATCCGCAACAATGCAAGCCTGTGGACGATTCACGATGTTGTTGCACATAGCATCTAACATCTGTGCGTCAACGCTCTGACATGCAAGGATGATCCTCTGTCTCAAAACCGCTAGACTGTCGGGTGGAGTGGCTTATCAAAACTTCCTATATGTATAAGACTTAACGCTCGGTTTCACGTAGCATGCTATCGTCCTAGCATTGCGCACACAGAACGAAACACCCCAATCGTAGCATTGATTAGTGTTAGCTGGACGTACAAATACGTGGTAATTCTTTCATTGTTAGATTTACCGGTGTTGCAAAACTAAACGAACATTATTTTACGGTAATGGCGACTATTCTTGAAGTCTTCGGACGATTTACAGCTATGTCAAAGGATCGTTTAACACATTTTTAATGAGAATAGAAAACGCCGTAGCGTATTACACAGGACAATGCACACGTACATACCTTGGCTCTTCTTCTGTTTGAAATTCATGAAATTAAACCTACGGAGGCTTTGTTTTGTCGTCGAGTGGACAAAGAGGTACCTTTGAGCATAAAAAATGATCGTTTTCGTTATCCTGGGGCTTTAAACAATGCCATTCAACAATGCCACTCTTGTGGCATCAACAATGGAGAATTCCTTCCGCCTTCAAAGACATGTTCTTATTTACAACAATGAAAAAGTTTCATTGTTGTCGGGCTACTTGAACCTCGATACAGTGCGATCATTTTTTATGCCCAAAGGTGTACGTAGCATGAAGCCATTGTTGTTAAACTTTAATAATTTGGTGTCAATGCAGTGTTTTAAGTTTAAAATCCGTGTATCGCGTGTCACGAGTACCTTTCACAATGTTCAATCCGCATGCTAGAGCAGTTTATTTTTGGGGTGTTCGCAGCGCGACTGGTGGCAGAATAGGCGGCTAACTGGACCACGCGTCGAATTTCTAACGTCAAGCCTCTTACATCCAAGAATCCTTGGGCGTATAATAACAGATTTGAGGTGCTCCCACGAAAAGAAGTCTGGCGGTGTCAGATCGGGCGACCTAGCTGGCCATGGAGCCTTCCCACCATAACCAATACATCGTTTCCCAAGGAGGTTGACTAGCGGTAGCGCGTTGCTTCCCTGCGCGACGGAGTGTTTGAATGGAATGCCATTCAGAGGTCGAAAGTAACCATTTTACGTCATGTCATAGGTACGTCATAGGTCATAGGTACGTCATAGGTCCTCCGAATTTGGACCGATTTTCGTTCTATTTTTTTGCATTGGTAACGTTTCTTTGTTCCCCACATATTCCTAATTTATACTCATGGTGTGTGAAGCGTATTTAACAAGTTAGTAGTTGAATGACCTTGATAACATTTGGCAAGGTCATCCATTTCTTGTCCAATCAATGTCCCCTCTTGGCCTCATCACATCACCCTGGTCTCATAACATATCGTTCAGTAGTACTTTAGCTATCAAGCTGGGTCACAACTTAACGGATCACCCTGTATGTTCGGGCAACCGTCTAAAATGAAGCCAGATCAGGGGGATTATAACGCGACATGTCGCACGATCTACGCGATTAGTACACGCAACAGGGTGTTTCTTCGCAACCTGAGTTACATATAAGTCAATTTTCAAAGGCACCCAAGGTGATTCACGTACTCGTAATGTCACGAGGATTTTTTCATCATTACAGCTTGCTCGTTCGTCATCCTTAGCTGTTGCAGTAGTGACGTTTCGGGACTGAAAACCACCCATTCTCAAGCAACAACCAATCAAGGAAAAAGCGAGTGTCAAGACGTAAAATACATATACACCCGACAACAAGCATTAGTAGTAAAATGTTAAAATCTTTAGCGATAAAATCAAAAAGTTAAGACAACCAGCCATTCCACTGCAGAAAGCAGAGAAGTGGTGAAATCTGATGCTTGTTGGCTTCTATGCGGCAGCTCCCTAACGAAAAATATTCTTAATACCTAATATATGCAGACTGGAACTTTGTGTCTTTTCTTTTTAAATGTGGTAATGGAAGGGTGGGCACTGCGTTAAAATACAAAGGCTTCCGAAATTCATTATGGATATGTTGCAGCCTACTGCTTGCCGTCAAAAAAAGAGCTGGGGGTGTGCCTTGTTGATATACGATGCTGAATTAAGGTAATTTTTTTTTATCGTTGTACTTAAGATTATATTTATGGGAAGGTATTTTTTTGTTCAATTTGGTACGACGCTGTGCGTGTAGGTTCACCGAATGGTACCTTATAAACCACATTAGTTCCATTAGTTCCATTTTTTTATATTTTTATTTCTCTTTATGATCGATTATATTCCTTGCAGATGTAGACTTGTCAAGTTATTGCTTCTTTGCAAGACCAGGTTGATTCCTTGCGGAGAGTGAAACTTTCTAAGCTGTTCAGTAGCAAGAAATAAGGGAACGACAGATATTTCGTAGGTTTCGGCATATTTGATGATTTTTGCATTATTTTCTGATGATCGGCTCGTTCTTCAGGTAGATGAAAAGGAAAGCCATTTTCAACGAATTTGTACAAGGTGTGCTCCTTTCCACGAGCTATAGAATTTATTCGTGCATTGTGGGAGTATAAATGTGTTTCATTTCGTTTGTAACCACGTTTTACTTCTGGATGGGATCAATAACTCGTTGAAGGACGGTGAATTGAACGAGTGGTTTGCGTGGGTTTATTGAAATATGAAAATTCCAATTTCCTGTCGTGATTTATAATGACTGTGGTGGCCAGAAATGGGATCGATTTATTGATTTCTATGGTAGAGAATCGTCGACATACAGCAATTTTGTAGACGGAAAATTTTCAAAAGTATGTTATCAATTCTGTTCAACGCAACGACTTCCAAAAAAGTGGAAATAGGGCTACCGATTGGGATACCACCATACTGCGAAATAAAAGATTCAAAATGAAAGAAGGTGGTTCAAAAAATAATTTAAATTGATCTAAAAAAAAAACAGGAGTATCCCAACCAAGTCAAGCCAAGGGGAAGGGAAAGGGTTAATATACAGTTTTTCGAGGTTGCAATCCGGAGTGCAGCATATTGCTGTACTAAGTGATGGAAAATTGCGACAATGTCGCAAGCTCGACTTAAGTCATAATACGAGGGGGTGAGGGCAATGGTGCCCCAAGATCACAAATGATGGTGTTTGAATTGGGGGAGGGGCATGTTTGACTTGGAAAACTCCTTTAAAACTAATGCAATCATCTGCGCAATGACGAGATTCGGTGACTGTTTGCCAGTAATAAGAATTCGGAGTTTTAGTGTGCGAAAAGATCGTGGGGGGCGAGGGGGAAGTGCACGGTTAGTTTTTTTGCAGTCGTCTAAGATTTCTACATCTTGCCAGATGTGCTTTGATGCACGCAGTGGAACGTGAACGAGAGATATAGGTCTCGGGAACATAAATAGGGTTCAATTCCAATTCTACTGGAATTTTATGGCGCATTTTTATGGCGCACTGGAATTTTGTGGAGCACTAGAATTTTATTAAAGCATTCGAGAGGGTGTTGGAAAAAATACCTTGCGGTATGATGGATCCAAGATTAAAGTTGGTGTAGATTGGCGTAATGATCTGTACAAATTGCTTGAATTTTAAGGTTACACGGTTGTTTACAAATGGCTTCAGCTCTTGGGTTGTTAAGGGGGGAGGGGGGGAGGCTTCCAAATAAAATTAGAAAATCCAGATAAATTTTGAAAGCATTTGTATTTTGAAGCAGTGCACACTATAGTCCATTAAAACATTTTACCAGAAAATCAACAATTTTATGAATTAGTTAAGAATTTTCCCAGGTAAGGAGCTGTTCTGTTGTATATAAGCTAGTAACTACCAGATTCAGCGACCTCTCCTCTGCTTACTACTGTGTACGGTCAGGCTTCCTATTGTCTGTTTTCAACCCGATTTCTGAACTAAAGGACACCACTGCCACCCAACCCTCCCGAATTTTGTTTTGACCTCATTCACCGTTGTCGTAATGTTCCCGTCACTTTATTAGCAATATATTCTGGACTGCATCCTTGAAACAAAGCTGCGAATGGCCCTAACCCTTTGGATAGGCTTCGTTGGGATGTTCCTACAATTTTAGACTCAAATAATATTACTTTTGGCACCACCTTCTTCTATTTTGAATCGCAGTTTATTAAGCAGTACGATGGTATACCTATATGTGGGATATTTCCACTTTTTAGGCGGGCATGACGATGAACAAGGTTGATAACGGACTTTTGAAAAAAACGTCCTTCTATAAAATATTATTGTGGTATACGATGATTCTCCAGCGTTGGTTCACGATCTATCAAATAACGCGTGCTGAAATTTCTCAATGAAGCCCGCACATCCTTGGAACCAACGATGGAAGAAGCAATCGATAATTCTATCCCATTTTTCGACATCAAAGTCATTAAAAAGCAGGGAAACTGATGCACGCCAACCAACCACTCGTTTAATTCACCTCAATTTATTTCCTGAACCCACCCTAAACGAAATCAGACATACTGATTCCCACTCCACAAATAAATTTCTCTTAGCACATGAAATAGAGTACACCTTGTAGGTAAACAATTTCATTGAATATACTACTTGACAAAATTAGTTGATCACCAGAAAACAATGCAAAAACCACGAATAAACCTAAACCCACGAACCTTCACCATATAGATATTTTCCAGGAGCATTGACAATCCTAGAAATCTTATTACTCAAGCCCCGCAAACAAGCCTTAACTTGAAAAGTCTGTATCTGCCAAGAAAAATAACCGATCATAAACAAGAATTAAAAAAAAAATGAAATAATGTAAACGAAGCAAGCTGCAAGCTAGTAGCAGCAGCAAGCAGCAGCAAGCAGGACTTGAAATAATGTAGTTCATCGGAGGCACAGCGAACCTACACGACGAAAGTTTGAATCGACTTTTATTCACGTGACAGCAACAAACTAAAAGACAGTATTATTTAACAGCAAGCAGGAGTTTATTTACATACTTGCTGTTAAGATGCGTTGAAGCTTTAAGCACTATTTTCTGAAGCTTATTTATAGAATTATAACACCGAATACAACATAAACTCGTCCACCTGACACAGCAAATTAATACAAATAAATGCAACGGTCCCCCCCACCCTTGTTTCTATAGCTCGTTTCTGATTGGTCGATAGTCGATTCGTTTGCAGCGTTAGCTCCCTGTCCCTTCACTACCTCAGGAACCAAGCTCGGCGAGCATGGTTTGTTCAGTTGTTTAGTTTACTGCCTGAAACGCAATTTGAATGCTATGTGCAGGCAATTGTCTAAAATTTAGATAGATCAGGGAATTATGACGCGACATCTCGCACGATCTACGAAATTAAACCAAGCGCAATGGCTGTTTGCCGTGACGTCACCATGAGTTAGCCAATGACGAAGGAGAACAACGGCTGTTTGGCGGTCTGATTGGACTAGCCCAATCACGTGATGTGCACGTCACAGCAAACAGCCATGGCGTGTGGTATAGTACATTCAACAGCGTGTTTCTACGCAACCTGAGTTACTATTTTCAAAGGCACCTCATGTTAAAGCCAAAATGTCCATCAGCAAAAAACCTATCCTTTATGAAAAGAAAAAAAAAACAAATCTCTGGAGCTTTCGAATTTCTTTTTTTTTTTTTTAGTTTGAAAATCCGGTGAACCAGCCTGGTTCTGAGCTGGCTCTCCAAGCTCCCTCTTGGGATTCGGGCACGCGTCCACAACGTGCTCTAGAAACTAAACTACGTAAAACTGGCTCATTTTACAAATATGGCACTACAATTTCTTTTCTTTCTAACATTATTTTAAAGTTGTGTAAGTAATTTCGCAGTTACGTGGTCGAAATGGCCAGTTTTACTGATGGATTTGTTTTTTTTTCTTTTCATAAAGGATAGGTTTTTTGCTGATGGACAGTTGGGCTACTGGATTTCAGGGGGAATTACACAGCTCTGTTGAGTGTGCTAACGTTGACCTTTGTGCATGTGCAGGGAACAAAGTTTTTTTTTATCCAACTCAAAACATATTGTTCCCTATCTCAGTTAATGCTGCGGCTATGGACTAACAAATTAGATCCAATGCAAATACTATATGTATATTTAGATTTACTTCCTCAGGTAAATCGAGAAGGTTCGGGTTCTTTTGATGCTAGTGTGCGTTGTAGTGGTAAATTTAACTGCATGTGTCAAAGTTACGGCTCAATATCTATTTTGGTATACGGAAACATGTTTTGCACCATTCAAGCTGTATGTATGATGATGGTATCCATTTAACCCAACCAGGCAATGCAGCTTTATCACGAGAAGTTTCCATTACCATAATTGATTCTGTGTCTGTATGTGGTAAACTGGGGATTTCAACAGTTCACGCACTGGGTTTGTGTTCCCCATACGCCCAATCCTTGTACAATCGTACTACAATAATTACAAGCGACTTCTTGGGGGCTAGCACTGATTTCAGTCTCTACTATAGTAGTCTCTATCCAAAGCTCCTAGATTTTCAGTTTTCGTTGGATCTTGTGAGTTTGATCATTCATTTACAGAGGAAACTTGATTGTCTGAGGCTATAATCCAGACAACCGTCCTTGTTCCAGATGGAACATCATACAATATTATAAGAAGGGACCGCAGATTCCGAGGTGTCCTTTTGATTGCAACAGGGGGCAGTAAATCCCACAGTCACAACGTACTTCTCAAAAGAGATGCCAGCGCTCACCGTTTTAAGGCTGCGTAGGTCACGAGATGAGCTTCGATCAAGTACCGCAGAAGCACAGACATGGCGCTGGTAACCATAGATTCAGTTGGACCAGAGTGGAGTTTAAAGATGCGAGCAAATAGACGTTGTGTTGTTGTAAACTGATACAACAATTCATGGTGTTTTTACAGACCGCACATGGCAAATGTCAACTGCGCCAATTTACCTTCACGAAAATCGCTCTCGTCAGCATGTTTTTGCCGGCCATTTTTAAGCTGTGTGATCGCTACATATGGTGACTCGTGGGACACACAACAACTTTTTTTATACACACACGACACTTGTATGAAACCGGAACTAGTTGGATGCTGGCGCGAGTGCTGTTGCAGTGTGTCTTATACCTTGTTGGAATGACGAGGTTCCGAGTTCATGAAAGGTTTGTGTGAGTAGGAAAACAAATGTGTGACCCAACGAGCCCCGTAGTTACAATACTCGTTTCTTCCCGTTTTATACGTATGGCCCCAAGTTTCTGGCGACATCACTAAATCGTGCATATAACGCTTGTTGAGTATTGGTTTCCCTGGGAACATGCTACTCCCGAACAAAGTGAGATGAATACTCTAAGATTGCAGAAACAAAATACCACTTAAACCTGGAATTTCCAACCTCTGGCACTGAATTAATGTATCATGATCTGTTTAAAAAAAATATTCGAATTTTACTAGGTTAGACCCATGCCAAATCGGATAAAGTGGAGTTAGTCAAATATGTGCCTCACTGCAAAGACCCCTTTCGAATCCTTCCTTTTCCAATGTAGTTGTGAGAGATTTTAACATGTCATTAGATGACTGGTGTATAGAGTTATCCACTAACCATGAGAACGGTCACGTCATCCTCGACTATGTCTGTGATGGATCTACCAAAGAGGTATCTGTACCTACGAGGGACAACAATGTTCTAGATTTGAGTTTCACAGACGATTATTGCCTATACTGGCTCTTCACCACCTGGGGCTTATGGATCTCAATATTTTTCTTTTACTTTTGGGCACTCATCCACCCTTGAAAACATACATGTTGACAATATAAAAAATCTATTGACTGCAGTAAACTCAGGACCTTTCTTCAAGGTACTGACTCCTTTCAGGAGCTTACGAAGTCAAATGATGCTGTCTGGATGACTAACAGATTTCCTAATCCAATATGTCAGTTTCTGTCTGGAACCCGTTTATGAAGTGCCAAACGGCTTTAAAAATAAATGCTCTAAGCGTAAATCTCTGCTTCCAAGAGCTATTATGAACGTGAGAAAACAGAAACTAAAGCTACGGCACAAATTTGCAGCAACTTGTACAGCTGAGAACCGTGCAAACTACAATATTTGCAGGGAACATTAATCTCACCTTGACAGTTCACATGATATAAAAATGAAAAAAAAACAGTTACCTGTAAATGAAATAAGACTTCGGCTTTTTTATTTATTAAGGGGAAATCAGGTTGATGGATGCTTTATTCATCCATTACTATTTAATGGTAACTAACTGACAATTTGTCAAGGACGTGTGATTGACTCTTCTTCTTAGCAGAAGAACTTTACTATCGAATGTCCTGAATCTTATCGGTAGTAGTCAACCAAGTACAGCTCTCCAGACGGTTTCACAGCTTTTCTTATACAAAAAAACTGCACATGTTATTTGCGAACCCATTTCTTTGATTTTTAATGCCTTACTCCAATCGGGAAAGCTCCCGTAGAAAACTGCAATCAAACCAATTGTAGGTCAATTGCTTTAACTTGTGTACCGTGAAACGCTTAATTCGCGATATGAAGCTAAAGTTTATTGAAAGAGGTAACCTTCTGTTAGACCAGTGCTTTTCAACCAGTGTGCCGGGGAACCCTTGTGTACCGCGAAGCTGATTAAAGGGTGCCGCGGCGCTGACTGATTCGTCACACAAAAATCCCACAAAAGCGCATGTCGTCATCCTTCGAAGGCTCTCCCATGCAGCAACAGCGAGGCTTATTTGCTGGGGCTGATAGACACGTAGCTCGAGTTCCGTTAAAGGTCTATAGTTAGGGCCAGATTAGCTAGGGATATGTTACTAGTCTGTAGTTAT
>JAHWFP010226822.1:6917-27446 GCA_023313725.1 Lithobius niger
TGCCTAATGCACAGGTAGATGCTGGGCTGCTTTGACGGTATGTCAAGGGGGTTCCTAAGCTAGTTCGATCTGTACTGCTGAAAAAGACTTGCCTATTAAATTTCATGCTTTTCGCTCAATCTTCAACAATTTGTTGGTCAAGCCTCGGGAAGGGTGCACAGAGGGCACGGTGAGGGGGGGGGGGAACTTGGGGACTTACTTCGTGGGGGTCCCACGGCTGATTTGATTTGTACTGCTAAGGAATGACTTGTGTAGCACAATTCGTGGTTTAGCATGATTAGCAAGAATTTGTTGATAATCACCGTAACAGTCACGAGTAGTGGGCAAAACAGTGTACTGTGGGGGGGGGGGGGGGGGCTTAAAGAGTATCTCAAGCTAGTTCCATAGCTAGTTCGATTTGCACTGCTAAGAATGAATTGTGTACCAAATCACATGCTCTTTAGATCGATGTGCATGATTAGCCCAAATTATGGCCCTTTAACAGCTGTGCTACTCTTGGAGATCGAACCAATGAACCGATATTCATGTTTTATAGCTTCAAACGGTAGGTTTGAAAGTTATTTTAAAAGAACTACAAAATTCTTGTTGTTGTTGTTCTTGTTGTCAGGGAAATTTGGTCTCACCCAGAGACGAAATGTATTTAGAGATTTTCACTTTTATAGCATAAAATGTAGGTATTAACAGGGACCGAGACCTCCTGGATGCTATTGTAATGTGATAGATTTATCTCAAAAAGTGTAACTCAATAACCTCATATCGCCAGATCACGTCTCAAATTATTTAAGTTACCTGGAACACCTCCAAGAAAAAGAAAAAAATACAAAATACGGATGTAAGGTTTAGAGAAACTCAATACTCTAGACGAATAAATACAAGAAAAATACACGTAAAAGTCATCAGTGTCTCTAATACGTGTAAAAGAAGCTTCAGCTTTTTTTTGGCCCCTAGAGATTCTTTTACACGTATTAGTGCGACGTTGATGGCTTACATGTTTTTTTTCTTGCACCTGTTCTTTTACGAGGCTTGCATCCGTATTTTATACGCGTAAGCCTTTTTTAATACTACTCCATACAAAAATTAAGCTGGTTGACTGTGGAACGAAGATATTGTTTTTTTTTTTTTAAGGTTTACGGTTGATTACCAAAATGAATTTCACTGACCTCCCAGCAGGACACATAAAATTATCATCGTTAAGGACTAAAGACGGGAAAGCCAAAGGCTCACAAGAAAGAACTAAATACAGACGCAAACCTATTTACGTTACCTTTTGGAGTTATATGTCAGATTGCCTGAACGGGGAATCGAACCCAGGACCTTTGAAACCAAAGGCCAAGGTCCTGCCTCTGAGCCAGACTGACACGGCCATAAAAGGAAACGTCCATAGGCAGCATTTAACACGTGCAAATATACATATAAACAAACACTTTCCAATCGCCACTGGAGGGACGCTTATTTGCCACGCCATCCTCCAAGTGAAACGAATGGAACACTAATGGAACAGCCATGTCAGTCTGGCTCAGCAGTAGGACCTTAGCCTTTGGTTTCAAAGGTCCTGGGTTCGATTCTCCGCTCAGGCAGTCTGACATATAAGTCCAAAAGGCAACGTAAATAGGTTTGCATCTGTATTTAGTTATCGTTAAGGACAATATACGGAGAAATTTAAAAATAATAATACTCAGTATCAGATTCCTTTCCTTACCATTTCACCTTCTGCATACACGGGCAACAACAAAAGGAGGATGCTAAAGAGTACCATGATGAAAGCCGGAAAAAACAGAAGGCCCGACGAAGTACTGGCGTTTACAACGCAGGCTTGTGTCCTGTGGTCTTTGAAAGATGTCATACTGATGAATTTGATGAATATCATAAATGAAAACTGAACACCATTCAGTGCGCTTGGATGTTTCGAACTCTTCCAATTCTTATCGTTGTACAACATGAACGAAATTTGTGGGGCTTCATGTCTTTTGAATGAGGAAGTGTCAATCCTACCGTTTGTATTTGCTTGCTACGTTATAGTTCTTAGGTAAAATATTCCTAACTGATGAAACACAAAACGTAGTTAGCGAACTGTACTCCATGAACACAACATCTTTTGATAGAAGTTGCTTCACGCCGCAATTTATCCAGCTTACATGAATATGGCCGATGAGCACTCAAGCCCTCAATCTTCAGACGCCCTATGTTGATTTTCAGCGTCGGTTTTAGGCCCATTGCGACGAAACTGATTCAAGTTATTTGAATACAAATGGGACTTATTTATGCTTACTCACTTCAGATGCAACAATGATATCGAAAGATTTACTCTTCATTGTTTCCCTTGATTCTTGTAAGAAATTATCCGAGATTTAACAACGATTTTTCACGTAATGTATTGCCTGGATCACCCATTGTGTCTGTTTCTCTCGGTCCAAAGCACTTTGGAGCAGTCCTGGATAGGAGAGTACGACATTTGTGGGAGGAGTCCTGGTTTTCGGATAAGGTTGGCAGGCACATATTTAACACTCATCCATCGGTGACTAATCCGTGGGAACTAGACCACATGCAAAAATCGATGGCGGCGGAGTTGTCCAGGTGTCGTTTGGGTCAGACACCGCTGAATGGCTGTCTAGCCAGTCAGAGAGTTGTTATTCCTCAGAGTGTGTCTGTGGGAATGCGAATGAAACGGTGGAACATTTTCTGCTTAGACTGTGTATTGTTCGACCCGCTGAGAGTTAGGTTGCTTCCTCTCGCGTCTCCTTGTTGGATCCTTGTTGTTGTTGTTGGATCCTTGTTGGATCCTCTCGCGTCTCCTTGTTGGATCTTTTGGGAGTGAGTCCACACACGGTGACGCCTAATCACAGGAACTTGAATGCTGTAGCGGCGTTTTGTGTGCAGTCCGGTAGATTTGCGTAATTTTTATTTTTGTGTTTTCGTGTTTCTTGTTTTGTAATAGTGTCGGGCTTATTGTTGTAGTGTATGTCAGTTGTATTTTTAGGGGTGGATAACCCGTGGGGGGCTTAGCTCCTTAAATAAACCAACCAACCGAGATTTAGTATTAAGACACACGCTAGTGTGTCGTCCGCCTAGATTCAACGATAACGATAACTCCGTCCTATCCAGATAATATATATAATTATATATATATATATATATATATATATACACACGAGCGTATGGAGACCACCAGACACTTGTGTCTTTAACAGCTTGCCAAGATTAGGCACTTGTGTCTTTTATGGCAAAAGCAATTTGGCTGTTTACAGGCGTCCGAGTATAAATAACAATGTGACAGAAAAGTCTGAAAGTCTGAAAGTCTGCGTTTGTTTGGGAAACTTTGGTCGTCGGACAACATAAAAGACACTGTTAGGGACATAGCTAATCGTTTACTTATGTAAAAAATGTGAATAACGTTGATGTTTGCCTAATTGCTAGCTAACTAGCTACTCTACTCGGTAATTTTACGAAAATAAAATTTTCCGTGCGGTGCATCAAGCTGCGGTTAGCTGTAGTGCCGTTTGCTGATTTGGGGTAGGGGAAGTGTTAATTCAAATTTACCAATCAACTAGGCAGAATTACAGCATTTTAGTTTGTTGTTTGTATGTTGTCGCTTTTAGGGAGCACGAACCCAAACTGTGTTAGTTGCCCCACGACGATGAGAGGCTGGAAAATTCCAACGGAAATCTCCGGATCTTTGACATGCCACAATCGACATGAGCACGATGCAGCCCAGGGACCTTCTCCTCCCGAGAATGCCAGGGGGTGGCCGAGACCAGGATCTAACCCGGGTCCCCGGCATGGAAAGTGGTCGTGCTATGGAATTGCCCGCTAATTGCCCACCTCTTCTCCCAGCATTTTATTGTTCTTGTTGTTGTTTAATTATGGGAATTTAAATAGACGATACATTATTTTATTGTTGTTGTTGTTTGTTTTTAGGGAGCACGAAAACAAACTGCAATAAAACAACAATGTACAATAGATAGATATAATTATTCAAGAGCTGAAGCCAGAAGCTGAATGGACAATAGTTTAATAGTTTAATAGGTCTAATAACTGGTCTACACATGCATCCAAATTACACTGCGAACAACACAAGATCACTTTAACCTAAAGTTAACACCTAAAGTTAACTTTAGAAGCGAGCAGGAGGAGACTCCACCACCACAATAACTAGAATAATTAAAAAGTAATGACTTACAAAAAGTAATGACAACACGAAATGTAAATAAATACGAATGCAAACCTGTTTACGTTGCCTTTTGGACTTAAATGTCAGATTGCCTGAGAGGGGAATCGAACCTACGGCCTTGACTTTCTGTCCCGTTTATATCACGAAGTGTACTCACACTATCCGTGATACCTGCACCCAAATACACGCCAAGGTTCAAAGGGTTTCAAAGGGTTTAACGAGCGTTAACCACTCCTGGTCATCTGCCCGAAGCCCTAAGGCCCTATGTCTGCAAGGTTGGCCTCATGGTAACAATCAACACCGAACCGAGCAAAACGAGTCTGCCTCAGCAACACTCTCAGGGAACAAGAGAGGGAAAAAATGAGACACAGGTTCCTCTTCCAAGTCACATGAACAAAGAGCGGCAGAAGACCATTCAGGACGAAAGGCATGACCACGAAGCTTACAATGACCAGATGAAAAATACGCAGGCCTCAGAGCTCTTGAAAGATTGCAACACAATGGAGCCAACAAAGAGACGGAATCAAAGCACGTCCCTTACACGAAGTGTTCCACAACACACTCCATTCCCTATAGAAAACTGACATCATCACCGCTTTTAAGTCATTCAGAACAAATAGAACCGTGACCCATTAATTCGAGAGAAACGTGCTGACACATCTAACTCATCTGCCATCTCATTCCCTACAGCTTCACTGTAACCAGGTACCCACTGAACCGTTTGGGTAGCACAGAACAGCTTCTCTAAAACAAGGGAATGATCTACTTTGAGGTTTCCTAAAGAGCAACGTAGATAAGCAAGTCTAGCAGCCGAGTCAGACAAGATAGGAAAGCAAGAGAGAGAGACACAAACCAATCCCGACAACCGTAGCTACTGATATCGTCACAAGCTCACACAAAATACTGGCGGAAATATGGCTTACATAGCGACTATAATCGAGCTTCAAATCGGGTAGCTTTGACACACCAATCCCACCCTCCCACGACGCCTGACTAAAGAGGTATCACAGAAAACATCTACAGGTACTCGGTGACCTAACCTGGGTTTCCCGAACACCCCAGGAATGTGGGAGCACCACGTCCAAAAAGACGGTGACAAGAAAAAATAGGAGACAGAAAAACCCAGAAAGCCAGCGTCAAGCGACAGCGTCACGAACAACCACATAGCACCACCACTCTCCCTGGCTAGAGGTCCAAGCACTCGATAATCCTGCAATAGATGGCCCAACAAATCGTCGCGACTTATCACTAAAGCCCTGAGGCACACTGAGGCCAGCATTTCACGGCTCCTAGGCTGAAGTGGGCGTTCGCCAGATTCAATCAACAAGGCGAGGACAGAGGTGGAGGACAGATACCCAGTGACTAAACGAAGGCATTCACTGACTGCGACCTGCAGCTTGGAAACTACTTGGGTGGATGCCACCAAATTGGGAGGCAATAGTCAACACCAGATCGCATATACTTGGTAAAGTTAAGTAAAACACCTTGGCTCCCCTACTTGCTTCCCATACACAATAGTGCGCAAGGCCCTCACTACACTCAAGGTCCTTAATTTATTCACAATACAAGCAGACACAACAGTCACTTCTTTAGACCATGAAAGGCAGGAATCTACCAATACTCCAAGGTACCTGACCTCAGTCGAAGAGCGGATTACGGTCGTCCCCAAACAAAGTGGCGTAACAACAGGAGGACCTCTTGAGAAGACCATTCGTTCCGACTTCTCTGGGGAGAACACAAACCCATCTCCAACAGTTTGCTACGAAAAATGCCCACAACATACTGCATCACTGCAGATAAAGATGCCATCTACTAACCACAGCAACATCGTGCGCACAAGTAACAACGTTGGCGAAAGCCGTCATTTCACTCAGGATACTATTAATAACAATAGCAAACACGGTAGGACTGAGACAACTGCCTTGAGGTAGTCCTCTGTCTGTCACTTTGGGATTAGACTAAAAACCTGCTACCCTAGTAATAAAAAACACGACACTCAAGAAGAGACAGGATCGCTTTTGGCAGCTTAGAGCCTATCTGTAGCTCACACAAGGTCTGCTCAACCCAGCAGATAAGTACAGTGTCGTAGGCTGCCTTGATATCCAGGAAGGCAGCCATGATTAGTTTGCTATTGATCCATGCTTTCCTAACAACTGATTCAAGAAACAAAACAGCGTCACAGCACTACGGTTTCACGAAAACCAAACTGTCCACGATATAGACAACCGGAGTGCTCAGCCACCCACATTAGTCTCTTAGACAACACCCATTCATAAAGCTTCCTCACACGAGAGAGAAGAGCAACAGGCCTGTAACTACGTAGGGAAGACGTACACTTGCAGCGTTTAGTAACTGGAAAAAGCGTAGAAAAGGTCCAAGAAGGAGGAACAGCACCACCACCAAACAAACAATTAAGATAATCAAACAATTTACACTGGGTTTCGACACTCAGACATCTAAGAAAACTATAAATAACACCATCAATGCCATCAGCACTACCTTCCCTGCAAGCGTTCAAAGCTGCAGATAGTGAACAATGACAACCAAAACATTTATGAGACATGGCCACAGTTGCCTGCCTCCACTATCGCGACTCAAAATCCCTCCTTGCTGCGTTGGAGTCAGTCGTTGCGCAAGGGCAGCGTCTCTTGGCCAGCGTCATTGTCACAGAATAAGATGGAGCTTGTGGTTTTTCTAGGGACCCATTTGTTCCCGTGACTATGTATGTCGGCTCTGTTATGGTGACTGCCACCCAGATTGTCTGTTCCCTTGGTGTCCGCTTGGTCTCCTAGTTGTCCGAGAGGCCTTAGTCTCCAGGCACAGGATATTCACGGCCCTCTCCTCCAATTGGCTTCTAGCTAGGAGGGCTGTCTTAGCATCCTTTTACAGGGTGTACATTAGGTCTGCAGCTGATTTTCATCTGCCGTTTCTGGCCACGAGTATGTAAGGGTTCAAATTGTAGTTAACGCTTGTCTGGGCATGGTCACTGGGTGTTTGCCGTCCACCCCAGTGCCGGCGTTGTTGGTAGAAGCAGAAGAGCAGCCAGTCCGTTTTAGGGCAAAAGAGCTTGTGGCTGCCGTCTGCCTTCGGGGAGTAGCTAGGCGGGAGCAGATCCCCTTGCAAATATTCTTTGCGATTTTGGCCTGTTATGCCCACTTGCAAAGCAGTGCTTGGGTTCAATGGGTCTGGGTGCCACCGTGCTCGAGGGAGAGGGATTGCTTGCAGGACTCTCAGTTGCGAGAAGTAGTGCGTCTAGAGTGTCCTTGGGCTTTGTTGTGGAGAGTTAGTGGATGTGTTTAGCTTCGGTCTGCTTATGGCAGCACGGAGAGTGAGGTTGGTATCTTTTGCAACACCTGCTTTAGCTGAGATACTTGGTCTGATGGCGTTGGGGTGTCCGTGCAGGATTTTAAAGCTCTATTACTCGCGGTGACTCTGTTACGGTGTCTGTGGCCCTTGATATCGGCCTGGACCTCAGGGTTCCTCGCCTTGGGATTTTCTCTGACTCAGCGGCAGAGCTTCTATTCCTGCAGCGGTCCTTCCGGTAGTTGGGAGTGTATCACCCACTTGTACTTGAGGATGGGGTTAAGCTCCGTCGGGCGGAGTGTGAGGGTTGTGCTGTGAGGATTTGGTGGGTAAATTCATGGCAATGAGACTGCTGATGCCCTTGCTAAGGCTGGCGGTCAGAATGATGTCAGGTTTACTGTGGCCCATAGGAATCTGCGTACTGTTCTTCGGGCACTCTCCACAGCTGAGTGGCAGAGGAAGTGGGACGGTGGAGTGAAGGGCAGGCACCTCTCCATGCTTTGCATTCGTCTGTCCTTGTTGCCCTCAGTCGTCTCTCCAGGAGTGGTGTTGGGCACACGGGACAAGAGCTCCTCAATGCACACCTGTGTCGGTTGAGTTGTAGGGCGTCGCCTCTGTGTGGTTGTGGTGAGGTGGCTGAAACGGTCGCCCACTTTCTGTTGGTGTGTAGATGTTGGCCGCAGTGTAGGCGGGTTGCACTGAGCGGTTGTAGTGACTTTGGTGAGGTTTTGGGTGTTCCAGACGCTGCTGGGAGCACTGAAAACAATTTCCGGGCAGGTCCTGTGTTTTTGCGAGACCACTAGGAGGTTTCTTTTGTAGCTGCAGGGTTGGTGGTGTGTTAGCTTTAAGCTTAGTTTAGGTTAGGTTAAGTAATTAGAAGGAGTATGTGGCATCCAGGCTTGTAGACTCCGGTAAGATGAATAAATAAATAAATAAGACATAACACGTGCACGAACACGTGAACCAAGAATGAAAGTGATTAATGTGATTGTTAGATACTTAAAATTACTTGAGTCTTCATAGTCTTGAGCTCAACGATGTTATTATTAGATTTTACGGTTAGTGGGGCTGGTGGCCAGAGCAATCAATCAATCTTAGGTTTTTAGTGCCTTTATCTGTGACTTGTAGTTGTTTTGTATTAATGAGGCTGGAGGCCATTTTGTCTGCAGCTCCCAGAATAAATCACTCACTCACTAGAGCTAGCAGTTGCACCCAAAACCAAAACTGGCCTAAAAAACCGTCAAGTTTCCAAAAAGGATCGGCCTTTGAAGGTAGTGATATCATTCAACCAGTGAAAGGCCGCCAAGGTTAATCCTTTTAGCCAAGTTAATCGCATCTACTAATAGTTCGAAAGTTAAATGAAAACTAGAAGATTGCTACTAGCGGTAGCAATCTTCAAGTTTTCATTTAACGTCCAAAATATTATTCTGTGCGATTAACTTGGCTAATAGGATTAACCTTGGCGGCCTTTCACTGGTTGAATGATATCACTACCTTCAAGGCCGATCCTTTTTGGAAACTTGGCGACTTTTTCTACCAGTTTTGGTTTTGGGTGGATATCACAACTTTCATAGGACTGTGAACCTGCAAAAGGTTACACCCCGTCTTATCTTTAACTGTACCTTAACATATCTATACATATCTATACATTTTCATATTGATAATTTTCAAATTTACCATTGCCAATTAGCTGTTCGATTAGCCAAATGACATAGCTTAGTTTATTTTACGAGCGTTCTTCATATGCCGAACTTTCTTCAATCCCATTTTTGCAGATACTGGCCAACAATCACTGAATTCGTTCACTTCGCTCACTCATTCAGCGCATGCCCTTTAGTTGTTTTGTTTATCCTTGTACCATCCCTAACTTTTTCAAGATGTTGGCAGCCATAGGATTTATTCTCGACATGACAAGCTATATTTTTAGTTGCTTACAGTTGATGAAACATGTAAATTAGAACTGTGAACACACAAAAAGTCAGCGCACCATCTTATATTCTGCTCTATCTTTTTTTTGGAGGCATTTAATGTCTATAAATAATTAGCCATTACATCAGCAAAATTGAGAATTTTTTCGTTTGTTGTCTTCGTTCACATTTAGTCATGCAGAAACCCCCGTTTCTAAAACAGCAGAACGCGAAGCATTTTATGTTTTGGTTATTAGCAAAAACCCCGCTTGCTCATGGATGCTCCTATTATTGCGTAACCATCATCTGACGTGCATCCATTTATTCTTACGCAATCAACATCAACATTAATTTGGTGGGCAACGGTGTTCTGTTTTTCTGGTGTTTTTGGTATTTTCCTTGGTACAGCTGTATGTAGTACGGTTAGCGTAAGTTAGATATAAGTAGTATAGCAATGAGCGTGTAGCTTGCAGGCTGTTTGGCTCAATCAAATCAAATCAAATCAAATCAACGTAAATGTTTGCTTATTTTGTCCTTCGTTACAGTTTAGCTTTTAGTTCGTCCAGACTTTTACAATCATCTGAGGACCAGTGTTGATTGTTCAAGCCATTGTTGCTTGAAACCTTTGGTTGCAACTTGGAAAAGAAACGAAGTTTAAATTCCCTGGTGGCAAATTTCAAAACCCTCCCACGCATTTGTTCTGACCCCTACAACCCCCCAACCTACAAAAGGACCATGCTCAGATCACCATGCATCCGTGTGCAAAAGTTCAGCTACGTAGGCCGTCTCAATTTTGCGCTAGCCATGAGCAAAAAGTCTATGTGATTTAACATGGGAAAAATCGTATTAGCTAGTCAGCTGGTTAGCTAGACAGTAATATATAAACAACGTTATTGACGCATCTTTCTCTCTATGAATGGTGCACACCGATCCTTTAACTTTAGTTTTTCTTAATCTCTTACCCTTTTTTTTTTACATTTTCCACAATTTGAAAAATTTCTGTCGCATTGGGATTTATCCTCAACTTGCCAAAATATGCTTTCAGTTGCTTACAGTTAACAGACACATGTCTGCTAGTCAGCCGCCAAAAAAAAGGGTTTCAAAGGGTTTAACGAGCGTTAACCACTCCCGGTCACCACTCGTGGTCTCCTGGTCAGAGAGCCGCCTTTTTATCATTAACAATCAATTTTTTAACAATCGGATGTCTACAATGGGATGATCTACTGTTACTTGGCGGCGACACCCTAGCGTGTGTTGTTTGTCACGAACAACATCTTTGGCGTACAACAATGAGACTGAAGTACGTTGAGTAAATACAGCACGACATCAAATTACGAAACGAAAAGTTGTTGCTTCGTTGCTTAAATTATGTTAGTTCGGTGGATGTAAACAAACACCTGTCGTAGCATCCGATGTTTGTCTGCATATTCTCCCTGCAGCTTCATTTCGTTTTTCCAGTTTGGTAGATATCCTCGTGAAGATAAGACCCACCTAAAACTTACTGCATACCGACTTCTGTTGATTTATATTTAATCACGTATTTTCTACGAGAAAAAAAAAGTGCCTTATCTCTGGCAAAAGCGATACTGAAAAGTCAACAATTAAAAACTCGCTCCTGACGCGAGAACGTCAAGGTCATTCCAACAACAAATTCAATATTCGACGAGAAAATTCTAGTCCTGTTCACCATAAAAAAACCCAAAAAGACAAGTCTAAAAACCCCATACTTCGGTTAACCGTCACCATGGATCTGCCAGAAATTTAATTAGGCTAATTAAATTGAAAAAAAAATTAACTTGTTGTTGGAATGACGTTGTGGTTTCTCGCCTTAGACGAGTGTTTTTCATTGTTGATGCTTTTAACCACAGCAATATTGAATATACTAAAAGGTGGATATCTCCCCAAATCAAAACTTGTGAAGGACTCCGGATAAGCCTTTTCGCCGTTTGAAGACGTCGTTTTATTAAACGCCAAGTTGTTTCACAAACTCAATTCCACTGTGACTTCAAACATTAAAACACCAACAAGTCTCGGTTTGATTATTTTTACATTGCCACTTTTAGGATTAGATTCCATTACCCGTTAGTCCCATATAAAGAATGCTTTCCGTACGTGTTGAGGGCGACACTGGATATCTCTAATTCCCATTTTCATCTGTCATCCACAGGTGGGGCATCGTCCAGGAAGGGGCCTTGGGCGCTTGGTATCTTGTTGACGAGTAAAGACATTGTTCGACAATCTTGTGGTGGTGTCGTCATGGCAACAAAGTTGAGCATTTTTCGCAGCCTACAGCGATAACAGGAACGGCATAAAGGAAAACCCGACGCCATAGTTTTTCGATGGCGTACTAATTCATTACATCTATTATTCTAAGCGGCTATACCAATAGAGCAGCATCAAGTGACGTCATATTGCTACAAGAGAGATACCTGCAAGGGGCACTAGATTGAAATGGTGGGCTAAACAACGGTACTTCTAGTCAAGCCAGTGCTTTAAGAGTGGATTTCGTAGGCTTAAAAAACCGTTGTTTTCTCCAATCCCTTATGCTGCTTAGGTTGTAATTGGAAAATAAAGATTCCACTTGCAAATCGACAAAAATCACGCGTTTTAGGCCTAAGAAATCCAGTCTAATAGCATTGGATTCAGTAAGACGCTCTTCTTTTCCCCCAGCAGTGCACCTTGCAGCTAACCCAGTTACTGGCTCCACCATAGAGTTATATACAATAATACTACGTCGTGTCACTGCCCTATACCACGTTAACAGTTGTCAAAGTTGCTCGTAGAGAATTAAAAGAAAGAAAGTTGAGGTTTTTAATTTACAAATATACATGTGAAAAAAATTAGTCGTGTTGCAACTGGGCCAAGCAAACGGCTACTGGCAAACAGCAACATTGAAACGATCTTGCGGCGAAGAAGGGATTTCGTTTCTTCAAATCAAGGCCAACAGTGTTACAAACTACGTCTCGCCTTCCGACTTCTGATCAAGTCTCGCACGGACTCCTATCGTTGGAAATTGGAAATAAGCCATTAGCAAAATTTATACACTAGAAATAACGTAGTTCAGTAAGCCACCTTTATGCACTTACGTTTCGTCGGAGTGGCATGACCCCGGATTCGAACCGGTTACCCAGTTCACCCCCAGATCACTTGCATACTGCATAGCACCTTAACCACTATGGCCACATCCTCCACTGGCATAAAGATAACCCGTTATTAAGGGCACAACCGTGACCAGAACTCCATTCGACCGAATTTGCTCGGCCATAGGCAATGGAGAGGGGAGACAAATCAATAGGAATCTGGCAATGTTAAGTGAACTGGCTTCATGGAGCTGGGAAGCGAGACCCGCAACTTTTGTTTTTTCTTATCAGTTATGGATTCTCTTAGCAAGCGTTTATGAGCTCCTGGTTATAAACGTAAAACATGAAATTTAGTAAATTTAAAATTCTTAAAATTAGGGTTTAAAAAAATAATTAAAAATAAATTAAGTGACGTCGCATGAAAACACTGCGATGCGTTCACGTTTTGCTGCCCTGCTCCCCACCCTTTCCCACTCGGTTTTTTTGCACCTTTTTTTCCCATTCGTTTTTTTTTTTACGTATGTCACACAACCTGTGTCATGCAATGCATTGACCACCATCGTCTCACTGTGTTAAACAGCGCTCTTACGTCGCGATGCTTCGGCTCATTCCGGCGTATCGCGGTGGGAATCGCGTTAAACATAACTCGTTAGGGCGCGTTTACGCAACGACAGTTTTCTCGCTTACTAGCTTTTACTTAATCAATACTAAATCCGATGGCTGCTTCTCGCCTTTACCGGAGTATGCGGCTTTCGAGTTGTCTATACGTATTAGTAACCATGGCAACGACGAAGACGCAAATCTTCTCCTCGTGCCTCGTGACACGGCGTACGAGGCTTGCAACATTTGAGCGTCGATTTATGACCACAAGAAAACAAGTTTTACTGCAGTACAAGACGACGGACTGTTTTTTTGTATGCCGGCATTCGATGGTTTGTCTTCGATTCGATAGCCACGAAACGGACGCCATGTTGGATTTTGAATTCTCGCTGCGAGAAGCTATTTATTCTACCGACGTTTGATCATCGCTAGAAGCTGTACTTTGAGGGAGAATAGCAAATTTTGGAAATAGCGTGAAATAACAACTATCTTGTAGCAATGTTTAAAATTACTGTAGCACTTTGTTCTTTATTCGTGTTGTTATTTATAATACATACAATCTGTTATCTATTACCGCATTCATTTAGTAGCAACGGGAAACTAATCATAAATAAATAACGGTTGACTAGCAAATAGCATTCGGCGAGCGAGAATGACTTGTTGCATAAACGCGCCCTTATTCCACTGACATAGTTACTAGTTCACTTTTTGCTGTCCCTTTCCCATTCCTCATTTTTGCACATTTCAAATTTTATTGCGCGCGTCTGACAGCTTGTGTTATAGAGGGCATTGGCACGTGTCATAAAACTGTGTTATTACAAAACGCTTTATTTCGCTCACATAATAAATAAATAAAGTATGTAGATGATGATAACCTGTCTACACAAATGCATGCCAAAATTATTTGTTTAACTGCACAAAGATTACAGAAAAGAAAACTCATTTAGTACTGTAGAGAGATAGTGTTAGTGATGCAACAGGTTACGTGATTGTCGCTGCCCCTTGAATAGCTTCCCTGCGCTGCACACACTGTTTTGTCCGTTCCTCCCATGAGTATGGTAGCACGTCCGTCTTCTGTTCGGGAGGCCCAGGTTCGATCTTGGCATCAGCCATCCCCCTGGCATTTCAGGTACCAGAATGGCCCTGTGGTGTCTCATGCTTATGTCGATTATGGCACGTCAAAGGTCATGGGTTTTCTGCTTAGATTGTTGGGTCACTCGTGTTCTACTCTGTAGGGCAGAAAGCCCCAGAAGGGATGACTGTTTTCAATAAACTCAACTCAAACTGAAACCCATAAGTAAAAGTAAGGGCTCGTTTACTCAGCGACTCGCCTTTGCAGATGGCAAAGGTGACATTGCCATGGTA
This sequence comes from Lithobius niger, assembly GCA_023313725.1. Classification (NCBI taxonomy): domain Eukaryota; kingdom Metazoa; phylum Arthropoda; class Chilopoda; order Lithobiomorpha; family Lithobiidae; genus Lithobius; species Lithobius niger. Next base: position 21,341 of record JAHWFP010226822.1, read on the forward strand.
ACAACGCTAAATGGATTAGCTAAATCCGGCATCGTTTGAGTAAATACTTGCAGTCTTATAATCCGTGCCAATAATATAAAAAAATTCCCATGACGAAACAATTTTCCCAAACACTTTTGAACTCACGTTATTTGCTGTTTTCGTTGCGAGGCGGCAGACATAAAACCGCCGCCATGTTGGAATTTGAGGTGATTTCTAGCTTCTAGCTGCGAGAATGCAAAAGCGAGTGGTTGCGTAAACGTCTCACCTCCCATCAATGGATGAATTGAAGTAATCGCTGTTGTGGAAAGAAAGCAAATTCATGCAATGCGGGGACTCCCCTCATGCCTTCCCCTCCCCCATATCCACACCACATCTTTTCAGTCTTAACCCCATCCCTTTTATCTTTTTTTTTTTTTTTTTTTTGCTCGGAACTCCCACAAAAGAGACTGAGGAACTGGTGAACAGCAAATCCCAGTTTTAAGACGAGGGTACTCGAGAGTAGTCGAGGAGGGGTCTCCAGGGTATACACAAGTCGAGACAAGGTCGAGAGATCTCGTCGCGTCTCAGCTAACATTTGTTTCCCAAGTTGTCTAAAATGGACTTTTATCTGTCAATTACTCTAATCTAGCACTGATTGTAAGGTCTACCCCGAGGACTATCAGGTACGATGACTTTACGATCTTCACTGTTGATAAAAACATTGCAGAGCTTGAACGCAAGCATTTCAAAACAGCGAGCAAACTTTGTTAGACAGCTGCTATTTCGAATACACAGTAAGTGAATGTTTTGTTATTGGCCGATTGGTTTCACAGAAACAGTTTTCTTTCATCGTCCCTGTTATCTCAGGTTAATTCTTCTCTGATGTCACTGATGCGATTAATTTAAACTTGTCACACCTAGTATATACATAAAAACCTTTAATTCGGCTAAAACGGCCACGGCCGCTGGGACGGGGATTGTTTTTCTTTGTAATCGTTGAAAAAGGGCAAGTGTGACAGTCAATAACAAATAATTTAAACCCAGGTAACCGCATTACCAGCCGACGAAAACTTGAAAAAACTTTTGAGGGTCAAAACTTAGGTGCAGGAGAGACATGCAGCATAACTGTCAACCGACGAAAACGCAGAATAATATACTGTAAAAAATTACATTCCCGTGAGGAAATCATCATCCAGTTTACTTTTAGCGAGCACAAAACCAAACTAGGAATAAGAAGTTGTTCACAGTTACTGCTATAGAACTTTAAAGGACTGCTGTGTGGATCGTGGTGGAACATTCCTATTGTGCTGCATTCCTTCCTTAACTTTTTTTTGCTTTAAATTAATTTCTTTTGAGCCTTAAGTCAACCGAAGCAATTTAATGCTTGTATGGCTGAACCGGCTCAATTTTGAACATTACCAGACATTTAGAGAAGAAGAAATATCTGGTAAAGGGAGGTGCCAACCCGGGGATTCGATCCGGGAAACCTCCGATCATCGCAGGGACCGAAAGATTGTCCAGAATTGGCCAGAATAGTTTCCATGCTTAAGAATTATTGTAAAAAAGGAGGAAATCAATATTTTTGTTAGCAATTGAAATTTTTTTATACAACTTTTCAGTGAAAGTAAATATTTTATCGGCCTGTGGCCCGGTGCTTCAGCATCCAAAGTACCCGCTTTATTCCTTGCCCTGACTCTACTAAAAGTATATGCTAGTTAACCGTTCAGATAGTAGCACAACAGGGCTAAACAACCGCAGGCGGCTATGTGGCGGTCACCATTGGGGCCAATGCGTTTGTGAATTTTTCTTTTAGTTAGGCACCCAGACTGCGCCAAACAAGTTAGGTTACCGATTCTGTAACACGCTGGATTAAAGGAGTATCACTTACGCAGACAGGATAAACACACAATTAATTAAGTTGCGAAATAGGTCTTCATCCTCGTGTAGACTGGGGGTTCCACAGAATTGCAGTTACACCCTGGCCGGCAGTACTGGCCGGAACTTTGCCAAAGTCCCCGGGGTTCGACCAGATCCGCAAACCTCCAGCAACCAGACTGAGCTCTCTCACCGCTCAGCCACGATGATCATACTAATCATGCTTTAACGATGGAGACTCAGTCTTGCTGCAGTTCAGATGTAATGGATGGTAGGTTGGCTCGCAAAGACATATTAGAATTGGACGGACTAGGGATGGCGAGTTTCGTAAACTAATTTTAAATTTGTGGGCCGACAATGGTTCCTAAAATGGGATATGGCTTGCTGGAAGTCAAGAATTGTGACTTGATTCCAAATTCATTGCCACGCCCTCGGTAGTTGCCGTGAGACCTAAATACAATGCTTAAATCAGTGTGGTTCAGTATTGTTACAAATGTGTACAAGGACATGGTTTTTCGATCAGCGTCCTTTGGATAAAGGACGCTGATCGAAAAATCATGACAAGGGTGAAAAAATCTAACAAAATGAAGCACCCGGTGTCCCGGTGCTTGAGTCCCGGTGTTGAGTTGAAAAGGCCCACCAGTGAAGAGTCGGGCAAAGTTACGGGAGACTTGGACACAAAAGAAATATGCAGTGGGATTGAAAAAAAAAATAAGGGGGAAAAGATATAGGGGAAGGGGTCAAGGAAAAATGAAAAAAGACAAAAAAAAAAAAAAACAGGGGAGGAGCCATTGAAGGAGGATGTGTGGGTGAGTTAGAAAAATCAGCGTCTGTGAGTCATAAGATGGATTCATTTGAGCTCACTAATACTGATTTCACACTACTAAATTCGTCTGAATGAGAGCCAGCCCTGGACAGCTCGTTTCGGATTTCGCATTTAAAATTCGTAGCGGCCGTGTTTTGTGCATCTAACGGTAGGGGTGATTCATGCAGTCCTTATCCCATAACAATAGGACTGCGTAGGGGAGAAGCACGAGAAAGAAAGGTCCTTTGTGCGGGTATAAGGATAATACGTGATGATTATCTCCCTGTGCGCGTCAGCACGCTTTGCTGTAGCGGCCAAGCTGGCTCGTAAATAACCAGCCGGCACGCGAATTTAGCAGTGTGAAATGGTGAGCGCGCGCTCGGCGCGAGACGACTTTAGTAGTGTGAAATCAGTATTAGCATATCCAGAGCCATTAAGGCTTACCGAATGACCTATAATACACAACGTCCCTCACATGTACGGCTTCTTATGTAGCCGGGGAGGGGGTGGGGTAGGATAGGGAAGGGGACAAGGCAAAATGGAGGGAGGAGCGACTCCAGCGGAATGCAGTGACTGAGTGAGCGAAGCGATCGAAAATCTGCGTTTGTTAGCCATGAGTAGGAGATTGTAGCACGTATAAACGAAGAGTGCGCAACGTTCATGTGTCTGTGATGGCTTTCCGCTGTGATAAATAGTTTACTACATTCCCTTCCATAGATTCTGCCTTCCGTCTGTGGCATGTTCAACCACATTTCAACCCTCACTTCACACTGCCAGAAGCTCGGTTGTTGTTGGATATGTGTAGTTTGCAACATTTGTACGCTTTGATCTCTCTTGCATGATTATGTTCCAGCACATGCTTCTTCAATCACATGTTTGCACATGTTGCACATGTCTGGCTTGTGTTTGCTTAATGACTGGGTTGTGCTTGTTTATGGTTAACTGACTTCGCTTCGCTCACTAATCAGTGCATCCCCATCAGTCGCCCCAACTTTTCGTAAGTTACGTGCTTCACCAAAATAAGTGTCGTCAATCACATTTTTGTGAACACTTCATACTGGCATTCTCCAGTGAATCTGTGTCACGTAAGAAGCTGTAACACGTGAGGGGATGGCATGTATTAGGTTATTTATTAGGTGAACCCAAATAACGGGCCTTGGCTAGTTTCTAATAAGCCGTGTGCCTTTCTTTATCGCTTTTTGGGTTCGATTTTAGTCATGTAGCAAATCTTACTGTCAGTCTAAGGGTGCGTTTAGGCTACATGGCCCTCTCGCTCACCGAACGCTATTTGCTAGTCAACCGTTATTTATTTACGATTAGTTTCCTGTTTCTACTAAATGAATGCGGCAATGCATAACAAATTAAATGTATTATAAATAACAACACGAATAAAGAACAACATGCAACTGTAATTTCAAACATTGATACAACATTGTTGTCATTCCACACTATTTCCAAAATTTGTTATTCTTGCACAAAGCACAGTGATCAGACGACGGTAGAATAAATAGCTGCTCGCAGCGAGAATTCAAAAACCAACATGGCGTCCATTTCGGGGTCATCGAATTGTAGACAAACCGTCGAATACCGGCAATCAGAAGTCAGTCGGTCGTTTTGTAGTGCAAAAAAATTGTTTTCTTGTTGTCATAAATCGAAGCTGTTATGTTGCAAGCATCGTACGTCGTGTCGCGAGACACAAGCAGAATATCTGCGTCCGCGTTGTAGCCAAGGTTACTACGTGTAGACAACTCGAAAGCCGCATTCTTTGGTAAAGGCGAGAAGCAGAGAGGAGATTTAGCATTAATCAAGTAAAAACTACTGAGCGAGAAAATTGCCATTGTATAAACCCGCCCTAGCCGAGCTAAGCTATAGTCTGTAAAGGACACCAAATTGCAAAATTTTGGTCAGCCCGTTGGTCGGTTGCACTATTATAGTCCGTTGGGAGCCAAAAACGAAGATCAAACTTAGGACTAGACAATTGCTAGGACTAGAAGGAAATTTAGCACATCGCTTGAAAGCCATGAACGTGTTGTTGACGTTGTGCTCAAATTTAGCATAAATCGATCAATTATTGCAGAATCTATAACGTTATTATTATTTTTTTATATAAGCTCATCGATATAACGCTCACCAATGCATATTGGAATCTTGACTAGTTAAATCTTGAATAGCTAAATCTTGAATAGCTAAATCTTGAATAGCTAAATCTTGACTAGCTAAATCTTGAATAGCTAAATAATTCCGAGAGAGTGTAACGTATCAAGTAAACATTTATAAAAGAAAAATTTAAATGTTCATTGCTTGCTTAAAATGAACAATTATTTCGATGTCATTCAACAATAAACATCCCTTTTACCTATACAAGTAAAGGGAAGTCTGAGTTTTGTAAAGGATGTCACTGCGATTCATTATTTTTTGCCCGAAACTACAGCTAATTGAAGAAAAAAATCTCTTCTCTTGGGTTTGCATGAGTAGTCCAAAACTTTTGACCGGAAATGGCCCCTCCAGAGCTCTTCTCCGTACCATTAAGTGGAAAGAACCCTATCTATTCAGATGATACGTACTTGACCGTAATGCGTTCTGAGATCTTACGGATGTCTATCCGCTGACAACTTTCTTTATGAAAATTTAGACCTGCTACGTTTTCTGTCACCAGGAGCAGACTGAAAATAGTTGGTTTCAGCAGCGATAAATGTCTGGGCCCCTAGGGAGGTGGAGGATAATTCTCCATCAGAGTACATGGGGTGAAGCCCACGTGGGGGTCAAGGGGAGATAAAGGCTTTTAAAAAATGTAAAACAGGTAGACAATTTTAAATTTGTATTCTCTTTTTAAACCACTTTACGGGCAAATCTTAAGCATACCCGATTTTTTTACTTTAGAGTTATTCAACCTTCTAACAGATAAGAACCCTCTACGCAGTATATCTTCAACCCACTATCGAATATATCATCAATCCTCTATGGAGACTAACACCAATCCTCTGTGGAATACAACATGTGAGGCGTATAAGACACTAATGATGAGAATTGTAACGAGCCAATCCGGGATAAGCAGAGATTGATCTGTTACTATTGTAAGGGAGAATAATAGCCCTTTCATCTGAGTCACGCCGACGAGCAGGAGGCTCACGACAGGCGTGGGGTTAGGCTCTGACGTAGTTGTGACGTCAGGAATTGGGGGAATACAAAGGATTCCCCTAAGCAAGCTGTTTCGTGGAAGGTATTTGGTAACCCGAATTGGCGGCCTGCTTGTGAAGCCCGGTCAATAGGCAAGGGTTAGATGCCGGTACATCAAAGGGTCCCGTGGCCCAATAAAAGGCCAGACCTTCGATGTGGCCAGCATTCCTGCTTGCGCTTATGGTCCAAGTCAGTACTCCTCCAACACAAGACAACTGGACGTAAGAAAGTGGAATCTAAGCTGAGGGACTCTCCAGGGAAGCCAAGGCTAGGACTGTGGAGGCAGAT
>JAHWFP010226823.1:0-13327 GCA_023313725.1 Lithobius niger
CGCTGAGTAGCTTCCCAAGTGAGCCACATAATGGCTTCCCTCGAATACTGCCTGGCAGGGTGATGGCCGTGCGACCCGATGCATGAGATGGTATTTTTGCGCAAGTATAACGTTCTGAACAGTGTCATGGCCAGTTGAGGGAGAGATATGCAGATATGTAACGGTTCCATGAGTGGACATATTTCTCGAATCAGCTCCCTGAATTTAACGCAACAAGCCATCAAAACAGCAACGTCATTGACACAGTAAGCGATCAATTCTTTCTTGAAATCGAAAACGGCGCCGCTGTCTCTCTGCTGAGCGTGCCACTTTAACAATTCTTCTCTGCCAGTGGAAGAGAGGGCATCTGCGTCGTAATATTTCAAGTCTGGAATGGGGCCAACGTACTTATAGTTGTTGGGCTCGTTGAAATAATGAGGGAATGTTCCTTTTCGAACAGAAGCGTCCAAGCCCAAACTTGCTGGTAGTTTAGCTAGGCTTAGTGGCATGAATCTATAAGAGTCGATAAAACGCAGTCCTTCTATAGTCGCTGTCAAGATTTTATTTCCGCTGTAAATAATCGAGGATGGTTTAACACCTTTATCTAGCGCCCAACGCGTGATTAAAACTAAGTCAAAAGTCGAAGCTGAGTGAGCTACCACACATGCGTCAGCATCATTGCCATGAGTTGTAAACAGCCACTCACAAAATTCGTCCAAAGTAGCCTCTCCATTGTCGAAGATCACGATTTTCTCACCACATAACTCACAATTGTCGGAAGAAAAACACGCCTCGCAAGTGACGTTAACTACAGCGAGGTTCACTTCATGGAGGAAAAATTCTTTGTCCTTTTGGTCAAGCACCCGCTTGTTCTGCGTCGTTTCAAAGTCGTAAGCTATAATTCGAGCTGGTTTCTTGCGTGCTTTTGGCATTGGTAAAGGCTGGATGTAGCAGCGGTGTTCAGGCAGGACCCATCGTTTACACACTTTACACCGTCTTTTTCCACAGTGATGGAATGTGTTTCGGTCGCCTTGATAAGTCAAAGAACAAACCTTGCATTTATGAAGAGACTTGCACACGGTTGTATTCTTAAAGGGGGGGCTGGATGGAAAAATGTCTGTTGAAACAGTCGCTATTACGAAAAAGGCGGTTACAGATAGGACATAGAATCCACTGCTTCAGGAAGCAACGGTACTTAGAACTATGACAGCTTAGGCACCTAAATTTTTTACAGCTGTGACGATCTTTGTGACTGTAAGGTCGCATACATACATGACAGAAGTAGCGTGAGTTAAATAGAAACCGGGGTTTGAGGACTCCGACGAAATGTGCGCTATGTAAAAACAAATAGATCCTCTTCTGAGCCGGTGGGCCCTCGTATACAATTTGACATTTAGTTCCTATCCTCTCGAATACCACGATCTGAAAACCGAGAGTCGACAAATAGTTTTGAAATTCATGCGTGTCAATTAAGCTATACCCATCCGGACGTAAAGCGACCGAAGCGGTCTCATGAAGGGCCATCCCGCATTGCTTTTGGAGTTGTGGGGAATTTCGTAGTTTCTTGTACAGGGGTCGATCATCCCAGTGAGCCATACAAACCACCAAACTGCGAGATAAACAAAGATTGTCGCTATCGTTCTTGATAAATATGATGGATTTGCGCTGTCCTGATTGAAGCCATAAGGACACATTTGTGCGCGCCTGTTTTTTCTTGGGAAACGTTCCAGAACCATCCGATACATCAATAACTGTTACTTTAAGCTCCCATTTTGAGAAAATGTCTAAACTTTTTCCTGACTGGTTCAATTTCAGCAGTAATGATAATAAATTCTCAATTAAAAAATGTTGCTTTTTAATAAATGGAAGAAAAAGAGAATTTTCAACTCCGGCTCCACAGAGAGTCACGCCCACCAAATCGTGAAGGTGAGTGGAAGCTAAAATTTGGGCTAAAATTTGGTCGAATACAATGTCGATGTACTGTACTGGGTCGAGTTTATTTTGCGATAGATAGTGGGCAGTTACTGGCTTAATTTTCACTTCGTAAACTGACGATGTTGTTTTGAATTTTTTATTTATTTTCCCTCTACTTTTTACGACGCTTAACATGTCTGACTCCTTGTACGAGCCCTCCCCTCCCCCATCCCTCTCCCCCCTCCCATCCCCCTCCTCGTCCCCATTTTTCCTCCCCCACCCCATTGTTGATGCGGTGACGAGAAAGCTGCTGAGAAAGGAAAAAAAATAGAAAAAAGGAAGAAAAATTATAACTGTTTTGCACTCTAGGCTATAAAACACTTTCGTGAGTGGTGATTTAATGCTTACGTCTGTTAAGAAGGTTGTTGCCACTGGTAGAATGTACCGCTTCTTGGTCCTGTTGGTATTTTGTACTTTTTTTCTCGATTTTATTTCCTTCCACCGTTTCAATGCCACTCAGTGGAGGGAATTCTGCGCAAAACTTAATTTTTTTTGTTTGTTTCGATGTAAAGGCTTCCTTCCGCTTTTGTGAAGTAACTGGGGTGGTAGAGAAGGCGGGAGAATGGACGTGCGTTGACTTCGTATCAGAGTCAGAAACACCACTCATTGTGTTCATTATTATGCGGTGGAGAGCCGCGATTGTATCGCTTACTGCCGGCAGTAAATAATAGAAGTGTAAAAAATCCAATTCAGTGAGAACAATTGCATTGTCTCTAGCCCTCAAAGAAATAATATCTTCGCTCACTAATTTACAATGCAACTCCCCAGCCTTCAAATCTAGTTGCTGTCCGGCCTCGCGATGGTATATTTTATTTATAAGTGACATCCATTCCTGTTGAGTAATCGTTACATTTTTGGACGGCTTGCCTATAACGATTTTTATGCCAGTTGCGTCAGGTGTTACACGTAACGTATTCAGACCTGAGAGTTGAAAACAATTGGTAGCCATTAAGCTGCGAAAAGAGAGAGAGAAAATAAATGCATTTTAAACTTGGGAAGTGTTGAGTTTGGCAACAATTTCGTTAAGACTCTCCGTAATAGAATGTTGATAGTTTAACAAACCAGCAAGTTGGGCCTGATCGAGTACTATATTTCTACCGTCATCGCGGCAAAAAATCGCCGTGGTTTTGTAAAAATTTGAGTGACGATTCAAAATAAGATTAAGTCGTTTTCCAAACGACCACGACTTTGTGAACGCATTATTACTTTCTTTGTTTAAGAAAATGGCGTTCAACTCATCTCTTTGCTGAATAAAGGATTCCCAAGCAATTGTATCGAAAGTAATGCCTATTTTCGATGGACTTAAATCACTACATGGAACGATCATTTTCCGGACGTGAATATATGGCTTATTCATGAATGATGAAGCCTGAGCGAACACGTCATTGCCTAAATAAATAATGCGTTGTTTTACATCAACCTTTGGGTTTAGGCTCGTCATTAGCTGCTTTACGTCTGCCATTGAGTTTGGTAAGAGGTGATATTTTCTATTAAAAAGAGGGAAAAAGTTAAAAACTTCAATAACATTGCGAGTGCTAAGGCCTAATACTTCACGTTCATTTAACATTACATGCTAAAAAATCTCTTAATTATTGTGAGAAAAGGAAAAACGAGGGCTCTACAGACATGCTTATTTTAAAATATAGCAAGAAACGGGGAAAAACAGCCGTACTTATTTTAGAATACAGCGCTAACGTACTAGGCCTGAATAAAAAATATTAAACTTTATAAATTTTAAAACTAAGAATGCCTACTATTAAAAATGACTCGGTACTTACATTCAGATGAGTTGGTTCGTTGTCTCGAGCGAAAATGAACTGAGGTTGCGGCACGTCGAATGTTGGGTGGTATTTATATGGACGGCCCGTACGCAAAAATGTGCCTACTGACCAATGAAATGAACAGGACAGAATTCATTGCCTAATATGGAGGCTTATTAGCCCTAAAGCTTATACATATTTTCTGTACGTAGCTAACCAATCAGCCAACAGAACGTGATAGCCTGAGGCTAATGCATGCTAAAAAGCGACGCGTTATTTTTGTTATGTAGCCTGTCATGCATAAAATGCATGCTTTGCCTTCGGAGGCTGAGTGGTTCCCACGAAATTATACAACATTCTTATGCTAATTACAGTTGTGCAGGTGGGTTTGAGAACATCCTTGCATGATAAGAAGTGGCGCCTTATTTTTTTTTGTAATCTATGACAGCCATAAAATATAAGCTTTGCCTCAACCTTATATTTATGTAACATTGCGATGTTAATTTGCTGGGTGCAGGTGGATTCGAGAAGTTAGTATATACTAAAAAAGTGGCGGCTTATTTTTTTCTGTCCCACGACATGTATAAAATATCGGCGCTGTAATTATGTAATGTTAATTTCGTGGGTGTAGGTGGAGTTGAATACGTTAGGGGAGGATGAGTGTGCAATTGACTCGAGTATCAGAAAAGAACGCCTGAGGGGCTTAGAGGTCCGTCCTGCCAAACCGTCGTGAAAAACAACCGTGCCCGTGTTGGTTAATTATATAGCATCTTGGCTAAAAGAAAAAACTACAGCCCTCCATCTACGCTAATTTTTTTGGGTGGGAAAATTTTTAGCATATATACTTAAAAACTGGGAGGTGAGGGGCTTGATAAAACGTGCCAGCATTGCGATGAAGGAAAAAAAGGAAAGTTTGTAGGATGAGAAAATGCTAAGCACGTAATACGACGGACCTACAAATAATTAACTTTACTTCGCTCATGGCGTAAGGGGGAAAAACGTTACACCCACACACACAAAACTAATGAGCAAAAAATAATACACTCGCCCATTCGCAAACTTTTCTAGATAAATTAGGACAAGTAAAAAGGAAGCCGCTCATAGCCTTAAGGCTAGAAAGAGGCGTATCCTATGAATATTCTTTTTGTTTTTTATTATTATTTAGCCTACGTTCCGAGTGGAAAAAAGGAAAAATCTATTCAGCCCGTTTATTTTCAACTAAGTAGCATGGATTACAGCCCTGCGTCGCCAAGCGAGCTCGGTTCGGACGTGGAGTCGAATTCTGGAAACGACCAAATTGATAGCGTTGCCAGCCTTAGTCCGTCGTCGAGAGGAAGGGGTGAGTCAGATACAACTTCGGAAATTGGTGATATAGCCAGCCTTGGCCCATCGATTTCGTCGGAAGAAAGCAACGAGTCCAATGGGGAAGTAGATTCGAATGATGTATCACAAACTGGTACGGAAGTAGGCCTACCCACCCCGGATTTGACAAAAAGTAGCCCTAACCCATCGATTTCAGCACAAGCTGAAGCCGTACCCAGCACTAGTACTGGGATTATAACATCACGAAAATGGAAGAAGCATTCTCGTAAAGGTAAGAGAAACAAATGGCAGTCGATTGTCAAAACTAAGAAGCGGAAATGGCTCAAACAACATCACGCTCTACAATTGCGCTCAGCGCTCGGAGCTCAACGTCAACAACAGTTGTTTGAACAATACTACGAGATTGTTGGTTGCTACCCTCCGCCAGACAACCTGAATGAAAATGGTGATGTCCCAGCAGCGGAAAGACCTATTAGAAACGTACTTCCATCAGTGAGAACGGAGGAAGTTTTTAAAAATCCCGTCTTTTCCGAACGGGATGACGGAAACTAGGCTACAAGAACTAATACTAGGTACCGTACGAATGCGCCGCGCCTGGTTCATCAGTATGTTATTAACGCGACATACTTATCTTCACAGCCTAGAATGTGAAATTGGGTTGCTACATCATATTCGCGGGTGGAATCATCATGATGCTGAGCATTGCAATGCCATTGCCGAAGGTATTTTTAAAGAATTGAAAAACAATCCTTTAAACAAAATTCATCGTGACGGGCCCAACGATATAGCTTTAATGAATCTAAACGCAATTTGAAGGACTTAGGCTATCTGCCCCATCCTCTCTTTTTTTTTTATTTTTAACTACCCTTTAGCTTCGTTGATAAAAAAGTCCTACCTTTATCATTTGTTTATTAAAATTCTTCCATTTTCTCTCTTCCATAATTTTAAGTTAGGCTGTAAGTTAGTTTTTACTCGTAATATATATTTTTGAGTCATTTGGCTCGTCTCTGATTCATTTTTGATAATAGAATCTATATTAAAAAACGTTCAACAAATTGGCATTGCCGAGCGTTGCCGAGCGTTGGCGTTGCCGTTGCCGAGCGTTGCCGAGCGTTAGCCCAATACTACCGCAACAAAATATCTTTAAAACTATAGTCAAGCGCTCGCTCCATGCCTCTCTTTCCCTCCTCCAGCACAGGCACACCTCGCGCGCAGAACTCTAGCCTACGCCCTCAATGCTATCGTGCGCACAACACGACATGTGAGCTCGCACAGCATTGAAAATCTGTTAGGCCGCGCTCAACATTGGCGAGCGTTAGCTCAATACTAATCTGCACACAACAACGTCATGCTAGGCTTTCCCCTCAGCATTGAAATCTGTTACGGAGAAAATTTGAAATCTTCAAACACGAATTGCATTGGAACTGTTACAGACTGAAATCTCAAATAGCACTGAATTAGTTACGGAAGAGGTTTGTGTACCCAAGTTTAGTATTGTTTTCTGTTAGGAACCGTACACAACGCCATACTAAGGTGCTAAAACAGTACCCTTAACTACTAATGTAAAACAATCAATCTGGTCATTTAGAGCTCCCTAACCCTCGAACCACTTGACCAATTAGAAAAGGCCTTATGGAAAGGGCACACCTACAGAGCAATACCTGTAAAATGAGCTAAGAACCAGCTTTATAGGACAAATAGTTTGATCTGTAGTGAGTGTAGCTGAAAAATGTCTTGCCAAGAACAAGCAGCCAAAATTGAAAATCACGATTCCAGTTGTCAAATCGGAAATTAATAAAAGTTGGTACACATGTTCACCAAGTCCAGTAAAGCTTGTATACCAAATTTGAGTGGAAAACGTTGAAAGACAACAGAGAAATTAAGTATCGAAATTTCAGCTTTAACATGGGAGGTTGGGATCAAACCTTACAGTACAGTACCGCCTTTACTAATTACTTGCAAAAGGTGTGTTAAAACTCGATTGTGACTATAATGCTTAACTGAATTTACTGTTCCTGAGCGAAATTGGAGGTTACACATTTTAGATCTGCAATTTCAGCTACTTGTTTGTTCAACGATTTTCTGCATGTAATACCAAACTTTACCCTTTTGTTTGTGTTCTGTGGTTGTTTATCTGATACTGTGTTTGTACTGAGTCGTGCACCTGCGGAAACAATCATTTTCGTGCTCGTCTCACTTTATGCCAAAATAAAAGATTACATCTTTGAACATTGACTAATTCTAAACTGGGATGCGCCGCAGCATGAGAAGTGCCTGAATTCAGCCATCAATGGGTATGTTGGTTGGGAGGAAGCAAGGGTTTTTACAAATTTTCGTGTTAATTCTTACAATAATGGGAAATTTAATTGGGGAGGTATTCTGGGATAAAATCCGATGGGAAAAATTAATTACGTTAAACCAAACTGATGTACGTAACCCTTGTTAGCAAATGAACTTCTGATGGTTTGAAAATTAACTCGAAGTTAATTCGTTTGCTAAAAAGGGCATGGCCCTAAACCAATACATTATCCTTGAATTTGGCAAACCTGTTGTGAATTTTCCTAATGAATTCGTATTTTATCTAACATCACCACTTTTTCTGTGCTCTTGGCGTGATGTTTGTTTCATAGGTATGCCTACGTTATACAACTAATTTATATTAGGCATATTTTATCTTTAAGAGATTTGCATTGTAGTTTTTTCTTCTCAGAGAATTATTATTAGCAATTGTCATTTTTTATGGCTTTTTATCATGTGTGTGCAACTTTGAGGCCAGCTGTTACGAGTGTAGAGGTCTGCAGATCGTAAATCATCTCTAATCTTTTGTTGACTTTTTTCTCATCATGTTAATGTGTCTACCTTGCATTGGAGGGGCGATGTTAATTTTTCTATTTACCACCTTTTGACATTGCTTGGTTTCTGCCTATCGGGTATACAATGTTTTTATACTCTTACACAATATGGAGTGGAGCAATTAAGGACACTGTGTCCTTTACATATCCTTATCAAGAGTCTAGGCTGTAATACTGAAGGTCAGTTATTATATACGTGGGAGAGGATGAAAATTGTCAACACTGTTGACAGTTGGGTGATGTCGTGTCTGTTAGTGTCAGTATGCATAACAATGTGATGTACCGTAAACCGTGTATTAAACGCCCAGTTGGAGCCAATGCCCCCCCCCCCCCCCCCAAAAGAAAATTCTCTAGGATCAAAATCGTGAAATACCCACCCCTTAAATGGAAGTACAGTTGTTGATCCAAACTTATACTTTCATGTGCCTCACTATTACACCCGTGGTGATCATGAAAAAAAAATCTGGGTTTTCCAAACGAAAAGAAACTATCTACGCTTCTTGTTTTTCCTACGCACCATCTTCCAGTGGAATGCTCTTTCATCTCATATTGTGAATACTTTGTCCTGCGAATGCTTTAAAAAGAGGCTTATGGTTTCCAGAATCGCATTTTCATGCAGTGACCATGGATGATTGGTTCTTTGTGTTGTGCGTTTTTTTTTGTTATTTCTGTTTTTTATTGTTTTGGTTTTGATCTGCCTATAAATGCTGCCCTAATGCTCCGGCGTGGCAGCTAATAAATAAATAGTTTATTTTCTGCCACAAAATTAAAAAGGGCAGCATAAATTATGCTTCGTGCTGCGAATGGAAAGACAGTACTGCTTGCTGATTACTGGTTCCTTCTCCTTTCCTGGTGTAATAGTGGACTCTGCCTCAGCCTCCTTGCACCTGCATGAAAACCTGGCCTCTCTCCGCTCCCCTCCTCCCTTCTTCACAGGAATTAAAAGGAAAATGGGCAATTCAAAGATCATTTGTTCCATCTAAATTATTAAGAATTTATACTTCATTTATATCATTATAAGCAAGAGTGAGATAGGTTAGGTTAGGTAATGTTGCATCTAAATTATTAAAAATCTGGATTTGTTCCATCTAAATTATTAGGAATTCTATACTTTGCATTTGTCTATCCCTTAATTGTATGCGGGATTACTGTTTGGGGTGCAGTTTCTAACTGCAAGCTACAACCTATTCTTGTACTTCAAAAAAAGAGCAGTAAGAAGTATTGCTAAGGCAACTTATGACTCCCACTCTTTGCCTCTGTTTAAGAAGTTTGAAATTATTAAGGTTGCTCAACTTTATCAATACAAAGTTTGTCTTTATATGCACAGCCTTGTTTACCTGCCAGCTGAACTAGGACTTGCTTCAACAGACTTATCCGTGTGATTCCATGATTGTCACGACTACAACAGCCGTAATTGTGGTAAGTTCGTTTTACCCAGGTGTAGAACTGGCAATGTAAAACGCAATCTCACCTACACAGCTATAAAGAACTGGAACTGCCTCCCTGTAAGTAAAGGTGAAAAATACCAAAAAATTTGCATTTACTTTAAAACAGTTTTTTATACATCTTAATGAATAGCTATTTTCATGCTGGTCTCTTCTTAACATGTATTCAGTCTTAAATTTGCTAATTGGTCATTTCTTTCTCAATGGTAGGTTCTCCTATTTGCTCATAGACTTGTACATATATTTGTGCATATATATATATAGTTTTTAATTTGTTTTGTTTCACCACGTTAAGCATTTACAATTTTACATGTTGCTAATACTGTATTTAGGATACCAATGCCTGTATTTTGTTACCATATGCTTTGACATTTTGTATATATAATGGGTTCTTCCGTATAAAACAGGTTCGCAAGAACCTCGGGAAGTTTTCCCTTATGTTTTCACATAAAAATTAAATTCTATTCTATTCTGATCTATTCATTCAAAAGCTTCGAATTTTCCATGATAGATGTCCAAAAGGGTTAGAAAAGGGATTATGATCGATTTAACTGCCACCCCCAATTTTTCCAAAATTAACTGCATTAGCCCACGGGTGTTAATACACAATTTACGGTATATCTATTTTCTCATCCTGCTTGATTGATGTGCTGTTCTCACCTACTGACACCATTCTTTTCTTGTTGTCCTGGATTTGGGAAAAGATGAGACCCTAATGGTTCTCATCTTTTCAAGTATTTTTACACATAATACCTATGAACGTGCACTGTATTTTATTGTATTTGCCAACTATGTTTACAGCTACGTGAGATGAAGATGAATTCTAGTTAAACTGAGTTCTCGATAACTCGGGGTCTGGTGAGTCTTTTTTGTTTTATTTCAGTTCTTTAAAGTTAACCTATTTTAAACAATTTCACTTCACCAATGAAAATCACAAAGCATTTGAACTAGCCAAACAAAAAATGTGGCATAAGCAGGAAGCACATTGTAAGTGGGGCAGTCAAACGACACCAGCTACAGGGTCTAGGGAAGCGCTCTCAGCTCTCCGAGCTTGGACCTCAACAAGCTGAAGCAATTTCTGGTACTGTACATTCTTATATGGCTTCTAGAGAGCGTATGTTATGGATGAATATTTTAAGGCTTTCTTCTTTATAAAATAGGAATTGCACTAACAAAGCTACTGACTTTTGTATTTGTTCACGTATTTATTTCCGAGACTGTACAACGCAATACAACATTCACAAAGAAATGAGAAGTGGTGTAGCCTAAAGCTGAGAAACAGCGTCCTCAAGTTGTAGCAAGGCCACAATGCTCCGAATATGTCTGTGGACCTCGAGTCTCAGCAGCTTCGTGTCATGCAAAATCCTGATTTCACACCAGACATTAATCAGAAGACGCCCGTGTGTAACTGCATTTCCCACACTACGGCTCCAGCTCTCAGGTCCACCCAGGGAAACCCTGACCAGCAGATTATTTGAAGCAAGGATTGAACGGGAAAGAGTAGCCCGTTTCATCAGTGTTGCCAAGTCCTAAGTGAATGTACAACCATAGCAACAGGTCTGGAGGTTGCGGCTCATGCGTGGCAGGAATTGGTCTCTTTTTATGGCTCTCTGCAAGTCTGTACAGTTCGAAGCCCCATATAACTTCACCACCTGTGGCCTCACAAGCGCTGTAGTATACATTCGGCAAAAAGTGAAAGAGAAGGTATGAAGAATAGTATTAGCTTTTTTCAAAGCTCCGAACACATCTGCCTCAGGTACCCATCATCACTTAAGTCAGCTGTAAACTTTATGCGAAGGTAACAAAAGGAGGAAAACCAAGCTAAGGGCTAATTGTTAATGAACAATGGGCTCACCTCATAGCAAACTTTGCCGAACACCATGCCAACAGATTTGGCAATATTGTCGTATTGAAGGAAAGGCCCTTGTCTTGAGTCAAGAAAAGTCTGTCAAGTAAAAACTGTAGTGCCTCCAGTTGTAGGTAAAGGTAAGTCTGCAAAGGCTACCACATTTGCAGGTGTGCCACTAACTCATCAGCCGTTACTACACTCCAAGATGTTTGGAAGTGCATCATTGAGAATGATGTAGAAGATAATGACGACAGTGGACTTTCCCACGCACACCACACGTTGCATTAAACGGGCATGACTGAAAGCCTTTCCAAGACACTGAGACGGCCTGCCATTCATAACAGTTGGCGATCATGTCGGAAATGTAGAGAAGTAAGCCCAGTTTTCGAAATGCACGAAAGATCACGCCGTGCGCCACCGAATCAAAAACCTCTGACACATCTGTAAAGCAGGCATAAACACGGGATCCTGTCTCACAAAATCTCCTTGTAGTCTCTTTTACAATTACACTGACTGAGTCGTGGAGTGCTTCATCTTGGAACCAAGTGGACTACGAATCTTTGATTCGATTTAGCAGGATCAGGTCCAGGAACTTCGGAGTTGGGCTCATCAAGGCAAGGCAACAACTGTCACTGCTGGTCAGACGATGAGGATGACAATTGGCAATGAGGATGTTTTGGTGGCGAGCTCAGGGCAGTGAATGTGGGCCAAGTCAGATGAAAGGGCGAGACCAATGTGGGTGTGTGCAAGAAGCCAGGCGAAGAGCAAGTGCTCATGTCTGCTCCTTTGGCTCAGCCACCTTTTTTTCTTCAGAGAGCAGGTGTCTTATTTCTGCTTGACTGATATCAGGGGTTGGAGCAAGATCCTCTTCGTAATACAGAGTGCAAACCGGGCTGTGCTCCGTCAGAACTTCAGATCTAGCCAAGGAGAAAGTGAACATGGCAGAGAGTTTTTCTCTCCACATCATAAACACTACTCGCACCATTAGCTCCATCTCGCAGTGTCAATGGTTGGTATGGTAGTGCACCCAGTTTGTCGAACCACTGACCAGGAAACAGCGCCGTCACGAGAGCCCCAGGATTGCTGAAGGGAGTCTACCTTAAGGGCACGCTCATTTTGCTGGCACCAGCGCAGGACATGCTTAAAACTGCTTTCGGGAATCCAGTCTGGGTTGGATGCTGAGGCTATCATTTCGCATCCAGTTGACGTGGGCACACTGGCGGTCAGCGCACAGGTGTTTCGCATGATCGTTCCAGCTTGGGCCAATACCGCGAACAAGAATTGACGAAAGAGCAGCCTGGGTGAGGACTGCCGTAAGCCGTGCAGTCTCCCAGTCCACATCTTATTGGTGATCAGAATGCCTGCAATTGGCTTCACTGCAAGTCAGCCCGACAGCCAACGTGAGTGCATCAGCCACATGTTGAGCATAGGCTCTTCTCTAAACCGAAGTGGAGTCCCTCCAACAAAACTTTCTAGGATGGGTCCAGTGAAAGCTTATGAGTGTCCGCAGAGCCCTGGAGCTGGCCACAGAACCACAGTTAGCAGGTCAAGCGCAACCCCCAAAGGCAGATGATCCGAGAACATTTTTCATCGATCCACAGATCACTAATTGTGTTTGCTACATGCCGAGCCGCAGATATGTTCAATCCATGATTTAGCAGCCTGTGGATGGCTGTTGAAGGTGTAAGAGTCTGCAGGCAATAATTCGTCAAGGAATGACAGACCCATCTCCTCGGTACCTTCAGCAACGATCTGCAAGATGTAACAATCTCTCGTAATCCCCCACGCTCACAACGATGTCAGAGTTCACCTCATGAATGAACATCTCAATTTCAATTGTACGTAGGTCGTGTTTCCCATTCTGTTATTACGGTCTTACTGAACTTTTTTTCGGAAAGTTGCAATCGACTGGCTTTGTTGGGCATTCTCCAACGTTGGGTGTTGAGTTGACCACTTGCTACGATTGCTTGCTTTGGATAGAACCCTGTTCTAAACAGAGTTCCCACACAAACCTTGAACAGGTTTCCCAAGTTTTGCAGGCAAAAAGTTTTAATTTTCCCCCGACATTTAATGACAAAACGGAAAAAGGACAAAACCGGTTCTTATTAGCCTACAACGGATTTGTATTTCACAGGACAAAACTGG
>JAHWFP010226825.1:294-25933 GCA_023313725.1 Lithobius niger
TATTTTCACAGATATCTGCAAAAAATGAAGGTTTCAACTTTGTGCTTGGTCTTTCTTCTTGTCTGTGTCATCTGCATATCAGCAGCCATGGCTCAGGGTAGTAATGGTGGACAATCTAATTCCAACACAAATACGAATTCCAACACCAATATTAACTATAACTGGTTTGGCCAAGGAGGTACTCCACCCCCACCACCTAGTGGGGGAAAATAAAATTGGTGAAGGAGAAGACAGTGATATGAAGGACTATGTCTGTGACTACAAGGAAGTTTGCGTCGAACTCTTTCTGCCATATCTCAATAGCTGTAAATATTTGTTGTAATAAATCCATTTTGTAATAATGCTGAAGTAAGTCTTTTTTGTATATATATAGGGGGGGTGAGATGAGGCTTAATGGCGCGTCGACAGCTATGTATATATATATAGTATAAGCAGGAGTTTATAAATACACACACGTAAGTAGTATACGGGGGCATCCGTATGCAACATTTGCTTTGTATTTTACCACCTATAACCAGGTCGCCAGGGATACAAGCTGTGGATTTTGCTTCCTGGGTACAGAACAGTATAGATTTAACATTGCTAAACTCTTATTTTACCATCTCATTGCTGTGGAGCCAGGAAGCAAGCACCGCAAATTCTAACCCAGTCGGCCTTGGTTTGAGAAACAAGACTCCTTCTTCGCTTCAAGGCCGTTTAAACTCAACTGCTTGAGAACTGAAGTATGCTTGGACTAATCGCTGTACAAATGGTAACTTTTCGCATCTATTTGTTAGGAGAAAACCTGTACAGCGTAATTTTCCGCAAAGGTTAAAAAGGTCACTCCTTCGACAACTGACCTCATTGGGTCGCGAATTAGAAGAGGAAGTGGGATGTTGAACGGAATAATCTTGTAAACTTCTTCTTCTTTATGCCGTCCCTGGTAAAGGCCGATTATTTTTTTTTAGTTTACAGAAAGAGTTTTCGTTTTTCTGTAATAAAAGATAAAAAGAAACGTTGATATATACACACATGGAAGATATGACGTAACACCAACCTCGAGCTAGATCTAGAGCTGCAAATCTTATTTAAAAACAAAAAGTGACGAACGTTCACAGCTTTTCTTATGCGTCAGTTATGCCACAGGGCTGGGACTCATTAATTCGGCGAATAAATTTCGTAATGTCTTAATTATTACTGACTGAACAGAGTGCATAACTGACTCAATTGAAATTCTCTGTTCTAACATTCTCAAGTGATTTCATGATCGTCTTACGTGTAGCACATTCCGACCGACAAAGTCCACTTTCCTAAACTTATCAAATGGCTGAGCGCCGTCATCACAGTGCTTCAAAAGTCGTTAAATGCTCCAGGAATTTTCCGATACCTCAATAGTGACGTCACTTCTGCAGCATCTCACTCACCCGCACATCGAGGCGATTTATCCACTGAATGACTGGAGATGGCGAATCTCAATTTTGATTTTGCTAGGATTATTTATATAAACAGTAATAACCATACATTATAGAAGATCATACATTATAGCACAAAGCTAAAAAAAAATAACAAATCACTCGACTGTAAAAAATAAATGTATGTATCGGCCGATATTTAATCTATCTAACATAATATCATTATAAGGTATGATGTTATCGTATAAAATGATAAATATGCGCTAAGGATAAGGAAGGCTTCACTACGATACAGGGTCATTCTGGGTGATATAAACCCTTCCTGGGTTCAATCAGCGATGTTCTGCTAGATGTGTTATGGTGAGAGTTAAGGGTTGTTGCTGGTATTACGCACTACGAAATTA
The DNA here is from genome assembly GCA_023313725.1 of Lithobius niger. Classification (NCBI taxonomy): domain Eukaryota; kingdom Metazoa; phylum Arthropoda; class Chilopoda; order Lithobiomorpha; family Lithobiidae; genus Lithobius; species Lithobius niger. Next base: position 2,090 of record JAHWFP010226825.1, read on the forward strand.
CATTCAACACTTGAATATTTTGAAAACCATTGGGAGGCATTTATTGAGGGAGGCATAGGAACGGCATTCATACAAATCGCATATCTAAACACATGCTAGTGTGTCGCGCCAAGTTAGGCGCCAATCATCACAACAAACATCACATCAATTCAATTCTCAAGGTTGTAAACCATTGTAGCGCGGCGCCATAGCACATATCAGGTACTTGGGGAAAAATAATAATGCGGTACAGACGCTTAAATTGTGTTGAAATCAAGAGCAATGGCCCACCTAACAAAAATTAACTCGTGTAGGAATGCCAGCTAAGCTGCTTTCAATGCAAAATCTGACCCTCAATAACGTTGAAAATGTGTAACTAGCTAGCTAGCTACTATAGCTAATTCTAGTCCGCTCATCCCCATGTTAATTTCCATAGGGTGATAGTATTCATCAATACCGAGATAACGAGAAGGTTTCCAGTTATGAAATTGGACGAATGGCTACAGAACGATACGAACTGCGTACCTTTTATGGTTTGGAGCCTAGGGGTTTAACGAGGATGTCGTGGGATGGCGCGTAAGTATGAAAATATTGTTATAACCATTGTTAGTATTGTCAGCATCGTCTCTCATTGGACAGCCAAAGTTCGGACGTGCGTGCCTAGACATACACTAGTGTAGCACGAGAAATCTTAACAACGTTGCCACAGAAAATGTATTCACTAAAAAGAAACCAATCCTAAAAATAAAGCAAAAAATAAACAAAGCCAAAAACTGGTGAAGAGGCCACCAAGTCGAGAGTGGTTCGGCCCTTCAAAGGAGTGATATCAATACACCAAAACTAAAGAAATAAAACAAATTACAACAATATTGAAACCAAACCAAACACCTACAAAGAGGTGACCAAGTTGAGATGCTTCGGCCTATAGGCAAAAGGTAGTAGCAAATTGTGGAAAACCAATTTCTTGTTGACGTGCCACTTTTTTACACATCTGCGCGGTAGTAGAGTTGAGTCTAATACACAATTTAAAAAAAAGGACTGATAGCATATCAAAAGCCAAAACTGGTAAAATAGGCCGCCAAGTTCCGAATGGTTCGGCCCTTTAAAGGAGTGATATCAACACACCAAAACATTCGCCAACTTATTCGCACTGAATAATACTTTCGACGTTACATGAAAACTTGAACATTGCTACCGAAAGTAGCAATGTTCTAGTTTTCATTTAACCTTGGAAATTTTAAGCGGTGCAATTAACTCGGCGAATGTTTTGGTGTGTTGATATCACTCCTTTGAAGGGCCGAACCATTCGGAACTTGGCGGCCCCTTTTACCAGTTTTGGTTTCTGATATGATAGAAATTACTAGAACAATACATGAAATAAATAATAAAAGGTATCAGGCTATGCTTTACTCATCGGCAAAGTGGTGGTTATTCCCGCAAATGGATTATGAAACAAACGGATGCAGATTACGGCGGCGGATGTCGTAACAAATCTTCGTACGAGACACATCCAAAGAAAAGCTCCATAGCTTACACACCAAACAGCCAAGCCTGGGGACAACGTGGGTTCATTACTAAAAATTTTGGGAAGCTTGGTTCACTCACAATTGAATAAACGCACCAAGTGATCTACGGAAAACAAAAAAAGGGAGCATGTTAGCAAATTAAGCTGATGATGTCACTCATGGACATGGCCACACTCGAAATTAAAATTTAAGTTCCCAAATCCCAACCGTAGGACATTTTCACAACCCGTGAGGATTTAACACCAAGGACTTGGGTCCCTCCTAGAAAATTCGCTCGTTGTAAACTATCTGGTATCAAGGATAACTCAAGGTTAGTATGCAGGTAGCACCGCACTTGACTAAAAATAATCACCGAAATGCTATTTTTCATTAGTAATGTTGTGGAAGCCTGGGTCTTTACTAGATGAGGAAGCTCCAAGAACACATGGCCAATCCATCCAAATCTCAACAAGAACTGCCGGTGGAAAAACTGCTAATTCCCAATCCGCATAAACGAATTCCAGCACCCCTGCACACGCCCACGACAAAAAAAAAAAAAAAGAAGGCCAGTCCCGACGTCATTGAACGTGCATAATCTCAGACACGCGTCATCACGGCCAATGACGTAAACCAGAAGATACAATAATAAGGGCAAAAACGTATAAATAGTAACACAAGGATTACCATAACGAGTATGGCAAGCTGTATGACAAGATTTAGATTAGGGGTTTGAATAATATCTCTGTAATGTGTGGTGCAGTGGCAACCCGGACCACTGCACTGTGACTGAGGTTGGCGCTAATGACCACGTTGTCGACGCGCCATTAAGCCTCAATCCCCCCCCCCCATAACGAGTTTAATAAGTAAACATAAGTAGCTCACAAAATAAAGATTTTTAGGAAATAATAAAATAATAAATAATCTGAGTATAATAGTAAGATAAAATCACTGAGGATAAAGGTCGAAGTTAAGAAATTACAACATAATTACGAACATAACCAAGGCCGAATGGTATACCTACGGAGCGAACGGATATTCACACAAACAAGGGGTGTTGGGAAAGTTCAGTCATACAGTAGCAAAGTCCAAAATCGAAGTGAGTAATCACAAAACGCGACACCATGTTGATAGTAAAATCAAAGCCAAATGATGCCAACATGTCATACTTATCAAGAGATTTCTTAAATATTTTTCAGCAATGTAAATATCAATGTTAATACGATGCCGGCTTGTGTAACGCTTTTTTTTTCTATCAAAATCATTTGCAACATCTTAAAAATTCAGACTGGACGATTAACTTCCATAACTAGCTATATGATTAAAATGCCTGCAAGCCTATGATTAAAATATCTACACTCACATACATATCAATTTCTTCATTAAACATGAATTTAAAAACATAGATTTGACAGGGTTGAGTATCCTGGTATTAACATATTAACTGAACAAAAAATTCCTTCGTTGTTTAGAAAAAAAAAACATTAAACATTGTATCCCCATACTCACAGCTGTAAAGGTACACGAATAAAAACGGATTAGAGTTCACTCGAACGCAACGAACTTTAATTTGAACTCCAATTCCAGGGAACAAGGACTATTTTTACTCAGTGGTTATGTCAGAAACTGAACACAATTTGTGTTTTAAATGTTTAATGTTTACATGCGCGCGCAATTGTATGTTTCTATGCACTTAATTTGCATGTTATACAAGTTTTTTTTTTTAATATTTGTCCGTGTTTGTTGTTTTAGATTTTAAGTGTGTTTCCTGTGAGTAGGTATATGTGTATTTTGCGTGCACGAATTCGTGAACCAAGCATATTCCTAATTAAGTCAGTTTTTTTTGCCTGAGTTTGTGAATGTATTTTTCATCTTTTGTAGGCATTTTGCTATTTAAAGCGTCTGTTTTGTATGTGTTTGTATGTGTTTTAGAGTGTCGTTCGGTTTCATGTGCATGTGTACGTTGTATTTTGTGTGTATATTTTTTTGTGTGAAGTATCCAACCGTTTTGTTTGTTTGAATAGTGATGTGCATGGAAGATGGCATGTCACAATCCTTGTTCACTGGAATTGGAGTTCAAATTATAGTGCGTTGCGTTCAAGTGAACTATAATCTGTTTTTGTTCGTGTACCTTTACAGCTGTGAGTATGGAGATGCGAGTTCTAATGTTTTTTTTTCTTTAAGGCAAAGCCCTATTTTGTTCATTTAATTTATTGGATTTTTTCGCTTCCGTTTTATTGTAATTGCTACGGTCTGGTATATCATGTGTACTTTATGTCCACTGTGCACCCAATTTTGTTTGCGAAAAAGCGGAACATGAGAAATGTGTATTTATGTTCAGGTTCCGCCCAAGCTATATATCCCATGTTTGTTATTTGACGGCAACACACTAGCGTGTGTCTAGAGTTAGCACCTATCAGCTCGATGGGTCGTTGCATCTGCATTGTTGCAAGCATATGCAGTATTATGGCAAACAATTGCGGACACAATTCAATTAGCTTCCTGAAACCAGCATCGAATAAGTAAATAAGTCATTTAGTCAAGTCTGCCGCAGGCCTCAAATTTATTGACTTCACATACCCTATGGTTTAAAACTGAAAGATTTAAGCGAAAAACAACATGATTTAATTTTGGTTCTCGACAACCTTTCTGTGGCGGACAATTCTTACTCAAAGAATATACCGCGACAATGTTACGTTCCTCGTGCCCGTTGCATCGTTGTATCTTGTTCGACTGAGCTACAATCCGATCTTGTGCACCTCGCCTATTGCTGCCTCATTCGTTACATGTTGCAGCATTGCATTCTGGGACCTCTCCTCTGTCGCCTGTACAGTTTTTTTTTAATTCTCGTGTGCAAACAAACTCTAATAAGCACTGCCTGCCGTCCGTGCTAATGTCACAGCACCATGAGTGCCTAACGTTTTACCGACACCCATTTCACCGACAGCTGTTTCACTCACACGGACCTTTCACCAACGGCTGCTTCACCAACAGAGACACTTTTGATAAATTGGGTGTCGGTGAAATGACCATACGTAAAGCTACCACCCCTACAACATTTCTACAGTTTCATAATTGTTTATACCGCAGTAATTCGTAATTTGTAGTGCCTTCAGGTTTAATGTTAATTTCTGTTAGGAAAAAGATGTCCTATCGACATTAGAGGTTTCAGTTTCCGATAAGAAAGCATCCAAATAAGGAGATGGTTTCTAATATTTAGGTTGAGGATTTTTTGATATTTTGAATTTTCAATAACAGTGACTAGCGGAGTCGCTCGCTTCGCTCGCTCATTCCGCATCGTCTCGCTATGCTCGAGGAGCTTTCATCCTGAAACTCTTGTGATGCTGACAGACATTCCATGTCTAAAATGATCAAGCAAATGGTCAGAGTGCAGCACGCGTTTTCCGGAAGGCTCCACTGCATAAACAAATGGTAAGCATAAATCATTCCAACATTTGTATCTTTTGAAGCAAAAAGATCAGGCAATTTATCAGAAAAGCGCTGTTTCTAATGACAAACGCTGATTTTCGTTCGCTTCACTCACTCAATCAGCGCAAATATTACCCAGAAGCGTGACTGAATCAATGTGATCACCAAGAAGCACACATCACTTGTAATTTGTGTTAGTATACACTTTATATGGGTTTTCTTGTTTTACTTATTTTAAGAATATTGTTCTTTACGTCCTGCTCAGTACAGACTTTTCCATGGGCGTCTTATCACTTCACTTTCTGATGATCCCTCACTTGGAGACACATTTGCAGAAAGTCAGATGTAATCTCTTACGAAGGTGAGAGATCATCTATCTTCGCTCGTGGAGATTTTCATGAACAAACTATGACGTCATGAACATACATGAAGAGGGTTTCAAAAACGTTATTTTTTTTCAGGATTTTTCGCATATTTGAGGGTGATAATATCAAGTTACAGCTATGAAAATAGGCCTATACTGTTCGCAATTTAATTACCTTTCGTTTGGTCTTACTCACATCTTTGTAGATGCTTTGGTTCCGGAGGAGTAGAGGTACAAACACACAAACACACAAACACACACGCACATCATCTACATAATTAAAATCATACGATGTGCGTGCGTGCGTGCGTGTTTGGACGTCTATTCCTCTGGAACCAAAGCACCTACAAAGATGGGAGTAGGACCAAACGAAAGATAATTAAATTTCGCTTTTAATAGGCCTATTTTCATCGCTGTAACTTGATGTTATCACCCTCAAATAAGCGAAAGAACCTGAAAAACTAACTAAAGTTTTTTTTACCCGCATGATGTTTGTTCATGACGTCATAGTTTGTTCATGAAAACCTCCTCGAGCAAAGAGAGATGGTCTGAAAAGGGTGCACGGCGACGCACGGCGACACACAACGTATCCATCTTAAAATTGGTTTTATACTAACTGGCTTGATGGAGGGAAAAATCAAAACAATTGATTTGGTTTTAAAACGGTGTCAAACATTCGTGTTTCTGTAGCACGGAGGTGCGTGGATTGAACGAGCAAAGCGAGCGATTTCCACGTAAAGTAAACCTTTTGAATGTGTGGCTCGCTTTGCTCTATCAATCTTTCATCCCACACCTTTGTAGGCGATTAGATCTGACGTTCTGCAGATGTTCCTCCAAATGAGGGATCATCAAAAAGTGAAGTGATAAGACGCCCATGGATAAATCTGTACTGAGCAGGACGTAAAGAACAATATTCTTAAAATAAGTAATCAAGAAAACCCATACAAAGTGTATACTAACACAAATTACAAGTTATGTGTGGTTCTTGGTGGTTACACTGATTCAGTCACACTTCTGAGGAAATGTTTGCGCTGATTGAGTGAGCGAAGAGAACGAAAATCAGCGTTTGTCATCAGAAACAGCGCTTTTCTGATAAATTGCTTCATCTTTTTGCTTGAATCCTTGAACGTAAAAAACTAATATTGATCTTCTTTCGAGATAATTGATATCGCATACTACACTCTTATAATTTGCTTGATCGTTTTTTATGTGGAAGGTCTGTCATAAGTGTTGCAGCAAGAAATCTCCTCGAGTGCAGCGAGACGACGCGGAATGAGCGAGCGAAGCGAGCGACTCCGCTAGTACGTCCTTAATGATGTAGATAATATGAATAATAATAAATAATGATATTTATTACCATTCTTCAAAATTCTTTCACCAATGTTTCTCTTATTCCAAAGAAGTTTGGTCGTAAAGCAGGGCGTGGTGTCCATATCCAGAGCAATATCATCAGCCTTCCGGTTTGACAATACCAAACTTGACTTGAGTCTTTAAAATGGAGCCACATGTTCTGATTCTAGGGCCAAATTAATCGGAATAAACCCTTTTTTTTTTGTGTGGCCAACTTTTTCCTTTCATTATAGAATTAATAATCATTTCGTAACATCTTGGCGCAGTGTCATCCCGGACCGCAGCACTGTGACTTAGGTTGGCGCTAATGACCTAGCTGTTGCCAAGCCATTAATACTTAATTCCCCACACTTCTTTTTATTCTTACGATGCGAAATGTCCACTCCACATTATAATTTTTTTTCAGAAGTCGCACAACGAAAATGTCACCAGTAATTAAACTGCTTGATATTGCTTTAATGTAGCAGATTGTTGGAATGCACACCCGACCATAGACGATTGATCACACACAGTTTTGGTAGGGTTGGTCCACTAAATGCAAAGACGCAGCGCGAGAAACAGTGTGAGAGTTTTACGAGATACATTAACATGGCATGGCGGCTGCTACTTTTAAAAACTCTAACGTGGGTGGTTTCACGGCATGGATTGTGTCATTTTTAATGATTCTTGAATCTCATTGGCTGTTGAATTCGCTGGATCAACTGGCTGGCTCAACTCAAAACTGGACAACAAACGAATGAATACTAATTACCAAACGTAAGCTGACAGCTCTAAACGTTAATATTGTTTCAGAATGCATTAACCTACTTAAATCCTGTCAACAATACGACTGAAAACGTGGAACATTTCTTTTATCATGTCAAGAGACAGACAACACCGGCACAAGCGGGCATCGTAAGAGTATGCCATTGTTTAGTTGTTTTCGAAGCAGTGATGCCACCCACTGTGACATCTTATGTAATGTCGCCCGTATATACTTAAAGACCGAAAATGGTCTGATCACGTTGTAATGAGTCGACTGACCCAACAGTCGAGCGTCTCTGAACCTGACGAAAATCTACAAAAGAAGTGACATCCGAAATAAAACCCACAGGGTTGAAAGATCAGCTAGTCAAAGTAGTGATATCATACCAAAAATGACTGTTACCAAGTTGCTACATTAGTTGCCAAGCCAATACCACCGATTAATACTTCTCACATTAAATGAAAAACTTAACCATTGCTACGTGTTGCAGCAATAGTCAGATTTTTCATTTAACCTTTGTTCTAATAGTTGGTGGGATTAGCCTGGCAACTAATGTAGCAACGTTTCGTGGCAGCCATTTTTTCTCTGATATCACTCCTTTGCTTGGCTGAAACTTGGATGGTTCTTTTACCCTTGTGGGTTTTGTTTCTGATATATATTAACAAAGTAGGGAAGAAACGAATGAGATATGTTCTAAGGCTGACAGGCCTGTGTTTTAATCTGAGTTTTGTAGATGACTTTTCATTATTTTTCAGATTGGCAGTTTTCACCGTCGTAACATCAGGCAGGCACGTAGGTAGGCGCCTACGAACCTCTGAAAATCGCAGGGATAAAATTGACACCCGACCAGTGTTTTCTGCATTGGGATAACTCTAAGATCGCATTTCACAACTTACGCGAAAGTTTGATCGAAAAACATAGGTCTTTTTGATCAATGATGCAAACTTATTAAGTAACAGTGATTTATAACAGAACAAAAACAAATAAAATAAAAAGCAACACAAATCCGCGTGGGTTAAAATCGCAAGAGGTAATTTTTTCCCCTTAGCTGCTTCCTTGAGATCAGTTGTATGCCGTTAACCGTCTGTTTCAGTTGAGGCCTTACTTTGTGATGTTTGTTTCTGCGTTAATATGAAACTTCAAGTACATAATTTTCCCCAAGTTTAATAACCAAAAATCTTTTATAGACAAAAGAAAAATATGCAGGAACAAGTTTCTTTAACTGCCAGTTATACTGTTAATCCAATCAACAAAGTACGCAATGTGAACGTAGGCTGGCAACGGGAACGGTGGTTCATCATTTCCACATAGTTCTGGACCAGTTGAAACCAGACCAACCAATAAGATTTCACCTCCGTATTTATAAACGAGAGGCCCTCCTAAGTCGCCCTGAAATAATAAAAAAAAAATGTTTAGTACTGTATTGTAACATGAAAAGTGCGTGCATTCCCTTTGCACTGATGAATAACATCATTTGACCAATTTGAGTAAACAACCACTGACCAACATTCAACATTAAGAATTGAGCATACTGTAAGTGCTGCAGCGATTCAACTTACTAAATGATTTTTTTCAGCTAATTTTTAAGAATTTATTTTGAATCGATGGCAGCTTTGTTTTGATGCACCCGAAAAAAAAAAAACTGGGCGGGGTCTTCAATCACCTTATTTTTCTCTTAAACATAATCAATATTTTGGTTAAATTAGTTACTCATCTCATAATCAAGTACTCTTTACAATCATAGCCAAATTATTACGGAGTCATCAAACAATGTACATTTTTTCCCGAATGTACTGACTATTTAAGTTGCTTAACTGATAATAAAACTTAATAGGCTGAACAAAAAACGGCTTCGCCGGTTAGAAAAAAAGCATTAGACCTCGTATCCTCCCACTCACAGCTGTGAAGGTCCACGAATAAAAACGGATTAGAATTCATTCGAACTCGATGAACTATAATTTGAACGCCAATTCTAGGGAACAAGGACTTACGCACTTCTAATTCTAACGTTGATTTGGTAATTTTCATCTCACAAAATACGTTAAAATGTCACGAACTTTTACAGTCATGGCCAAATTATTATGGATTCGCCTAAAACTGAACAAAAGCAAGTTCATCCTTCTGAATCTTTTGTATTTTTTTCACCAAATTTACCACCTGTGGTGACATTTTCAATTGTTTTGCAATATCTTTCTGTGAGAAGTTAGTATTTTTCACTAATACCTTGATTTGACCATGTTTACGCGGGCTTAGAACTTTTCATTTTGCTCATTTGGATGAATTTTGTCAAATTGAACCTGGACAGGATCAAAAACGTTAATCAGTAACATCAATTACATTTCTAGAAACGTAAAATATTAAAACTGATTGTACATGTTTGTTCAACTTCATAATTAGGGAAGCATCCTAAAAAATACTTACCAGTGTTGGTGAGAGCCATGGTTATGTCGGAAAGTAAACGCAGTTTGTGTTTGAAATGTTTAATGAGTGTTTGTATGTGTGCATGCGTGCGGCGTGTGAATGTTTGTGTGCACTTAAATTGTGCGTTGTGCAGGTATTTTTTTTATATATTTGTGTTTGTTGTTATATATTTTAAGTATCTTTCGAGTGAGTGTCTATATGATTGTGTATTTAGTGTACATTTATAATTTGTAAAACAAGCAGACTCCTAGCTATTGTGTGCGCGGTGTATCTTGAGTCCTGCAAGTATTTTGTGAGTGGCTACGTCTTTCTCAATGGGGTGGCTTTAATCGATGGCCGCCATTGTTTTTGCAACCATCTTGGATATCAACAAGGCACTCTGCTACTGAAAACGTACAATCGATTATCTGTGTTCGTTCTGCGGAGAACTCAAGATAGGCCGCGGACACTATAAGACAGTATTTTTTTTGCCTGTACTTGTGTTTGATGCGTTCTGTTTTAGTTCTAGTTCGTGTGAGTATTTACGCATTCATTTACTGTACGATTTCTAATCTTTCAATTTTGTAGGTGTTTGCTGTTTATGGCGACTGTTCTGTATGTGTCTGTGGGTTCAGGTTTTCATTCAGTTTCATGTGCGTGTTTATGCCGGATTTCGTGTGTGTATTTTTTGTTTGTGAAATATCCCACCACTTTGTTTGTTTGATTAGTGATGACATATACGCGTGTATATGCTGGCATGTCACAATCTTTGTTCCCTGGAATTGGAGTTTAATTATTGTTCGTTGCGTTCGAGTGAGCTCTAATCCGTTTTTATTCACGCATCTTCACAGCTGTGAGTGTGAGGGTACGAGCTCTAATGTTTTTTTTCTGAACGGCGAAGCCGTTTTTTGTTCAGTGAATTTATCTGCTTTTTTCGCTTCCTTTTTATTGCAATTGTGTACTGTACGCTCACTGTCAACCCAATTTTGTTTGCGAAAAAATAGAAAATTAGAAGCGCGTATTTATGATTAGGTTCCGCCCAAACTTTGTCCCACGTTTATTATTTGATGGCAACACACTAGCGTGTATTTAGATTTAGCATGCGTCATCTCGATGGGTAGTTGACTCCGCATTGTTGCAGGCAGATGCAGTATCGTGGCAAACAATCGCGGAAACAATTCAACTGGCTTCCCGAAGGCCGCATTGAAGAACTAAATAAGTCATTCAGTCATGTCGGCCGCCAGATTTTGGGACCGAAAGACCTCAAAATTAAAGCCTTCGCACCCTATAGGTTAAAACTTGGAGACTTAACCGAAAACCAAGATTATCTCATTTTGGTTCTCTACAAGGAGTTAACCAATACAACGACAATGTTACTTTCCCCGCGCCCAGGCATCGTTGCATCTTGTTCGAGTTATTTCTAATCCATTCTTGTGCACCTCGCATCTTTGTTGCACCATTGTTACGTGTTGCAGTATTGTAACATTTTGGCATTGTTTGCCGCCCTTATGCCGTCGTCTGTCCCTTTGACCTTTTGATCCCCCGTCTGTCCATTTTCTGAAAATTCTCGTCTGCAAACGAACTCAAATAAGCGTTTAATAATAATTTAAATGTTAGTTACGTGTTTAATACCATTTTACAACACTAGATGGCACTGTGTGATGCTTTTTGGCAGCTTTCCTAAGTTTGACACGAGAGGTCGCATGAATCATTGCAAATGGCTGATTGCTTGTAGGATGGGATGCTTCCCTAATTATGAAGTTGCACAAAGGTGTGCAATATTAGTTTTAATATTTTTACGTTTCTAAAAATGTAATTGATGTTACTGATTGACGTTTTTGATCATGTTCAGGTTCAATTCGACAAAATTCATCCAAATGGGCAAAATGAAAGTTCTAAGCCCATGAAACATGGTCAAATCAAGGTATTATTGAAAAATACAAACTTGTCACAGAAAGATATTGCAAAACAATTGCAAATTTCACCACAGGCGATAAATTTGGTAAATAAAAAAAAAAGATAGAGAGGGATGGACTTGCTTTTGTACAGTTTTGGGCGAATCCATAATAATTTGGCCATGACTGTAAAAGTTCGTGACATTGTAATGTATTTTGTGAAATGAAAAATACCAAATCAACGTAAGAATTGTATGAATTTTCTCTTGACCTAATAAGAGAAGAGGCAAATGGAGCCAACCGATGCCCTTCCAACTTTGCGTCCAACTTTCTAACTTTCCATCCTTCCAACTTTGAGGTTGCATGCTGCTTGCCAAGCCTTATGGGACAGACAAGACGGCAATAAGTTGCAAGCCATTAAAGACACCAACCTGGTTTGACACTCGCGAAAAGAGTTGGTGTTGGCCTGTTTACGAGTTAGTCACACCAACCTAACACAATTGTTTCCGTTAGAGGGGAGATTTGCCGACTGAATGTCACTGATGTGTCATCAACCACTTATAGTCTGTAATTTTCTTTTGGGTTGTCACTTGAGTATTGAATAATGGATTTATTGCAGAAGTGACTCGAAGTTTACTACAATATACACTAATATATATATATATATATATTAGTTTACAATCTTAAATATATACATTAGAAATTAGGACTTGAAAAAATACATATTGAAATTGTTTAATTTGTATTTATTATTAGTTACAACACTTTTAAATTCAGTTTGTTAGTTAATTAAACGCTACTTAATATATCTATCTTTTAAATTGCTTTTAAGTACTTCAAGGTTTTCAAACAATAAAATTTGCTTTGGTAAATTATTGAAAATAAAAGGTACATAATAAGCTTTATTTTTTTGTCCGTATGTGTTATTCCATTTTGGTACTTTAAATCTCTGTGTTTTCTTCCTCAGTCTATCTTGCTCGTGTAGGTCATAATTTTGTAAGTATTTTTATAGTAATTTTTTGTAATGACAATATAGTCTCGTAACTGTTTAACCTTTAATATTTTATTTTCCTTAAAAACCTCCTCAGTTGATTTATTAACCTTTCCGACAAACATTTTCACTATTTTATTTTGCACTTTCTGTAATCTATTTATTAAATATTCTGACGTAAAACCATACAATTCAATTCCGTACCTTAAATAACTGACAATCCATGCCTCATAAACAATCATTTTATTTTTTACACTCATCATATTCTTAAGTTTATACAATCTTGGTATAATTTACGCAAGTTACTTATTAAATTAGTAATATGTTGTTTAAAATTCCAGTGTTAATCAATGTGAAATCCTAAGTACTTTGATGGTAGTTTAATTTATATTTTTGTACATGTATCTTAATAATAATAATAATAATAATTTTATTTCCAAACAGTTACAAAAACGTAACCCTCGAAACTGTAATAATACAGTTTGTGCGAGATTCATAAACAATAATTCTGAACAATACAAACATTAATTACGTCACCATACATGAACTCATACATGCAAAGATTGCAAATTAGTAACATAAACACTTACTTTTTTTACATTATCATAATTCAATACATTAGCAAACAATTTATACAATTTATTTTCATGGTTAATAAGTCTATGTTTTTTCCATTTAATTTTATATTCTTAAATTTATATTTTTTATTTTTCATTAAGAAAGATGAGCTCCATTATGCTCTTCTTAAACAGCTCTTTATTCAAGCAATTTAATAAATATTTTGGAATTTCATTGAATATATTTGGAATAAAATACTCTCGTCTTCTCTTGCCATAACTATTTTTCCAAGCCGGTAATTTATAACTATTCTTTGTAGATCTTGTTTCACCCGATTGATATATTTTTACCTTAAATTTATTGTCAAAGTAATACTTTGTTAATATGACTAATTTTATTTCTTTAACGAGTTTTTCCATTTTTATTTTTTTTAATATTTATCCCCAAACAAAATCTTAATTAATTTATTTTGAACTTTTTGCAGTTTTTCAAGTTGGTACTCTGATATCTATCCATAAATCTCAATGCCATACCTAATTGCACTTACTACCCATGCATCAAAAATAATTTTTTTCTGTTTTTTATCTAGCATTTCTCTTAATCTATAAATTTTGGAACATAGTTTCCCTAATTTAATTACCATTCCTTTTACATGCATTTTAAACGTCCAATTTTTGTCAATTTCAATTCCTAAGTATTTCATTGTTTGTTTTTTCCCCAATTTAATGCATTTATCACTACAGGGATAAGTGTGATTTTTATAATTCAAATTTTTACAATTTCCGTAATGTTTTATTATCCATGTATTATTTTTTATTTTCATTTTTGGTACTGTAATGTCTTTTGGAATGTTTTTTCTTTACTTATAAACAATTCATTTGCAATGTAATAATCATTTATTATGTTAAAGTCGTGTTGTAAATTATTTAGCATTTCATTATAGTCCCTATTTATCGATACTAGGGCTGTATCATCAGCGAACATGAAAATATTAGTTTTTTCTATAATATCAACAATGTCATTTGTATAAATTAAATACAAAAAGGGTCCTAGTACAGATATTTGTGGTACTCCGTATTTACTTACTATTGGAAAACTGTCTTTTTCTTTTATTTGTACAATTGTCCGCCCATTAAGGAAGGCTGTGATCCATTGCAAAATTTGGCCACCAAAGCCCATAACCTGTAGTTTGAAAATCAGTTTCCAATGAACTACAGATTCGAAGGCCTTATGAAAGTCAAAGCAGATGACGGCAGCTGTCACCAAATCCAGAGCATTAGTCCACCTATCAAGTGCTACTAGAAGTTGATAGGTCGCAGAACGACATGGCTTAAACCCAAACTGATCCTGGTGAATAAGTGAATCTCTTTCTAAGTAGTTTATCATATGATTTCTAATGATAGATTCCATTAGTTTACAAGGTATAGCTGTCAAGGCAATCGGACAGTAGTTTCTCAGATCCCATGTATTGCCCTTTTCAAACACTGGAAAAACAAGTGCAGACCACCAAATACTGGGCACCCTTCCCGAAAGATAGGAGAGCTCAAAAATGTGTGCTAATGGGTAACTTAGTTCGTTTATCAGCTGCTTATAAAAAACAAAGCTGAGAATCCTTCTGGACCCAGAGCATGGCTCCGCCTAAGTTTGGAGATAGTGCAACGAACAATAGAGGGTAAGAATAACACATTGTCACAAAACTCATCCACCCGTTGTATTTGGGCTAGTGGCTGGAGTACAGAGTCATCGTCAATAACACCATTAGATGCAAAGATCTCATTTAGGGCCTCCACCTTTTCGTGGTTATCGGCAATGAACTTGTCGCCTAGTCGAAATGGGGGCAGGTCGAAATGCTGATAAAAACGGAAAAGGGCCTAAGAACTTCCTTCCCTGATAATTGCAGCCTGACATGAATCATGCCAAGCCACTTCTTTCGTGAGACTTGGTGAGACTCTTGGGTGATGAGTCTCTCCTCCTGACAAGGTTTTTAAATTTTAGCAGGAGATGCAGATTTATGAAAACAATGTAGTTGTAACAATGAGCTCGTGCCACAAGTTTGTTAAACCACGTGGTTCGGTAAGAATTTGGTGGACCGACCTCTTATCTGCTGATCTGGCGGTTTCGCAACTCGATCTGCCTTGGCTAGTAATTTGCATTCTTTCCAAAAACCGTGGTTTAACTATAGTTCTCCTTTGTACCGACTTGCTTCTTTCGTTTGTGTACTGACGGGCTCTTCTAAATAAAGAAAAAATTCTTCGACGAAACGTTTACGTCCGGTATCATTTTTGTTACAACAGCCAGAACAGCATGGATTGCAGGCGAACGGCTCGATAATCCAGATGGATTCGAAGGATGGATGGTATAGTAGGGTGGGATGAAAAAAATTTAATTTTCGAAATTCAAAATGTCATAGTGCGGAAAAGTTGCCTTTTAGCATCACTACCACACACAATAAAATTCATCCCTCTGCAGTCATGTCTTGGGTTGCCACAAGAACCTTGAAGTTTAACATTGTATGACATTGGGCATAACGGCAAAAAAGGCAAAAATGATGATTTGATTGGGTTAAAATTTAATTTTAATTTTATCATTATCTCATTTGATATTCCCAGAAATGATGTAAACAATGCTGTAATTAAGAGGAATTTGATTTTTGTTCAAAACTTTGAGAATAATTTAACATCTAAGATAGGCTAAAATAGCCATTTCTGACTATTTTGGCCTATAACATCATTATCAAATTTCTGGGAAAAAAAATAGAAATCCTTGAAATTGTGGTTATTTTTTATGGCTTCTGGTATTATCAAACGAGGTAATGTTAAAATTAAATTTTAAAACAATCAAATCATCATTTTTGCGTTTTCCCTGTTCCCCCGATTGACATACAATGTTAAACTTCAAGGCTCATGTGGCAACCCAAAACGTGACCTCAGAGTGAAGAATTGTTTTGTGTGTGAGGTAGTGATGCTAACAGGCAACTGTTATGCACTATGACATTTTGAATTTCGAAAATTTAATTTTTTCAGCCCACCCTAATGCATAGGATATCGCCCGCTTTCCGAGTGCTGCGATCTAACAATGTTAAGGGCGCGCAGCGGCCAAGCCATTGTTGGATTCCAGCATGAGGAAGGCAGGCAATATCCTTCTCATCCGTTTTGAAGCTATCAATCCGCCGTACATTGTTGAGCGCAAGTGAGCGCGAGTGGAATACATTGTTGCGTTTTACCTGAACAACAATTGTGTAGAATATTCATTAAGACGCAAAGAAAAGAGCAACGTTTAATTTTGAAAGCAGTTGCAATGTTGTAATTAACATGAATTCTTGAACGATTTTTTTCCTGTTGAGGTGGTGTTGTTTCAAAAATTGTTCTATTTAATTGTTTATATTCGGTTGCTTTATTCCTTTTTGTCATTTAATAGAAACCAACGTTTATAAAGCAGCGGTTGCAATGTTGTGAGTAACGTGAATTGTTGAACGTTGTTTTTTTAATCTGTTATTTTTTTTATTTGTTTCAGTAAATTTATTACATTTGTTTGCTTTCTTCCACTTTTCTTTTAACACAAACGAGGGCTGGGATCCACGTGGAGTGCCGAGATCCAGGATCCCAGCCTTCCGCCGTGGATCCCAGCACTTCTCGTTTTTGTTGATTATTGCGATCCTATCGTTCTGTATTGTTATAAGAGGACTGAGAGCTTCAAAACGGGTGAGAAGTAAACAATATGACCAGCATTTACTGCTTGGAATTGCTGAAGGTCTCCTACGCTCTACCTGACATTGAAATACTCGATCCATGACAACATATGTCTAGGAAAAGTGGAAAAACATCCCACCTTTTCTATATATTTAAAGAAGTAATTGAAGCTTATTTTGGGAAGGTTGACAAAATCTGGAAAGTTTAATGTTCAATTAACCTAACTTTAATGACATATTGGGTCCAGTCAGGCATAATCAGGTCACAGTCACAGTCCAAATGGACGCGATAGTCCATCTGGATTATCGAGTCATTCGCTTGCAATCCCGGCTGTTCTGGCTGTTGTAACAAAAATGATACCTGACGTAAACGTTTTGTCAAAGAATTGGTGCTGGTACAGTGGCAGCAAAAGGAGTTGTTGGTTAACCCTTTAACTGCTACGTTAATTTTATATCTCCACAAAAGTAGGGGTAACCTGGACTGGACTCGAACTAGCAACTTAAAGGAGCTTTTTAATGTGAGGCACACGCCTCTACCAACTCGGCCACGGCCATCTCTAGAGTCGGCTTGTTAAGAGAACCTACTATTGTTGTCATTTCTCTATTGTTGCCCATCTCGCGCATAGTTTGGACTCTGTTTTTAACGTGAGGCACACGCCTCTAACAACTCGGCAACGGCCATCTCTAGAGTCAGCTTGTCAAGGGAACCTAGTATTGTTGTCATTTCTCCATTGTTGCCCATCTCGTACATAGTTTGGACTCTGTTTTTAACGTGAGGCACACCCCTATAACAACTCCGCCACGGCCATCTCGAGTCAGCTTGTTAAAAGAACCTACTATTGTTGTCATTTCTCTATTGTTGCCCATCTCGCGCATAGTTTGGACTCTGTTTTTAACATAAGGCCCACGCCTCTAACAACTCGGCCGCGGTCGTCTCTAGAGTCAGCTTGTCAAGGGAACCTAGTATTGTTGTCATTTCTCCATTGTTGCCCATCTCGCACATAGTTTGGACTCTGTTTTTAACATGAGGCCCACGTCTCTAACAACTCGGCCACGGTCGTCTCTAGAGTCAGCTTGTCAAGGGAACGTAGTATTGTTGTCATTTCTTCATTGTTGCCCATCTCGTGCATAGTTTAGACTCTGTTTTTAACGTGAGGCACACGCCTCTAACAACTCGGCCACGGTCGTCTCTAGACTCGGCTTGTTAAGGGAACCTAGTATTGTTGTCATTTCTCCATTGTTGTCCATCTCGCGCATAATTTGGACTTTGTTTTTAATACTTAAACATGTGCTTGTGTTTGGCTCGAGTTTGCTCGAGTTTGCCGAGCATACCACTTAAAAGGTTAATCGCACCACTTTCAAGTTAACACGATACAGTAAGCTGCTTGTAAACCTCCATTACTTGTAGAAACGATCAGCTTCTTCCAAACCACCGCACACGTGCAAAGAAAAAAGGTCCGCTGCTGTTCACAGATTGGGACTGCCAAAACACATAAAACTCGGTAGAGCTATAACACAGCTACCAAAAGGCAAAACAAGAATTAAGAGTCCCACGAACTACTTTAATCCTTGCTTGTACACGTTAATTACGCAGCAGATGTTCCTATATGCAAACTTACTTTTTTCACCTTTCGTTCAAAACATGCCCGTTCAACGGAAGTGACATCATCTTGAAAACGCGTCTGAGGGATTGTGGGATCGAACCATCGCAGCAGCTCGCAAAGGTGGTTAATTTTCACGGAATTGTGAACATGTGTGAGGCACAGTTTATCGACTGATTCTGGATGGATTATCGATTAACTACGGATGGAGCTATCAGTCGCATTGAAACGTAACGTCGCTTCTCTCATCAGACACTTTTGGAACGTTCTGTTAAAATTTCGGTGTATTGAAGGTACCGAACTGTCTTCAGCAGCGTGTGTATGGGTGATACACGTGGGGTCGTTTTGAAAAACCTCTATGTCTAGGGTTGCGCAGCTGAAAAGCCAACATTCATCCTGTCCATAATTTATTAACCCTTTCAAGTATCAGCAGAATGTAAATATTATACATTCGGTTTACGAATGAAACCTTAATAGCCTCGTTACTTTATTGACCTACCATCTTGTGTCGGATTCAAGATTTATGGCCAAACCCGACTGGTTGCAGGCAGAAAAAATGTGTCTCAGTCCGCATCACTCCCGTTTGAAATTTGCTTCGTCCAAATAAGGTGGTCATGAACTCTGAATGGAATTCAGGAGAGAACTGCTCACTAAATTTATTAAAAGGACATTGTGACCCCTCGCCTCCGAGCACTGGTACGGTATTGGCATCCCGTGGCCCGTCCAAACATTTATTGAGTATGTGGTGAACTAATTGTTTTAGTTTTAATTTTTATGTTTTTATTTTAACAATTCAGTTTGACAAATCCCATTATGTGGATGCATTTGCTTTTTGCCTCACTATTTTAACATACCCTTGTTTTACACCTTAGCCGTCCTTTCCCTGAAAAGCCTCCACGTTTGGCATGCCATAGGGAACCCATGTGTCCCTGGAAGGTCTAACCTTGGTGGTAAGGCATTCGTGTCTCTCCTTCTCTCACTTCGACCGTCTCTTTTACGTTCCCGGCCATTGCTTTTTATTTCATTTTAACTCTATTGTTGAAATTCAATTTATCATATTTCTTATCCTATAAAGGCACCGATTTTACAGAAGATGACATAAAATATTGTGGCTGGCTGTTAGCGACCTCCCGGTCTTTGCCAGACCCGTTGCTATTACGACAAACTTAAACTTATCTAGACACACGCTAGATTCAATTCAATTGTCGAGGTTTAGGACCATTGTAGCGCGGCGCCATAGCGTCAGTGTCTTATGTCTTAAAGCAAAGTTGGGCACATTTCAGGTACTTGGGGAAAAATAATAATGCGGTACAAAAGCTTAAATTGTGTTGAAATCAAGAGCAATGACCCGCCTGACTTAAATTAACTCGTGTAGGAATGCCAGCTAAGCTGCTTTCATTGCAAAATCTGACCCTCAATAACGTTGAAAATGTGTAACTAGCCTAGCAGCTAGCTAGCTAGCTAATTATAGTCTGCGCATCCCCAATTTAATTTCCATAGGGTGATTATTAATCGATACCGAGATAACGGGAAGGCTTCCAGCTATGAAATTGGATGAATGGCTACAGTACGATACGAACTGCGTACCTTTTATGGTTTGGAGCCTAGGGGTGTAACGAGGATGGCGTGGGATGGCGCGTAAGTACGAAAATATTGTTATAAACGTTGTTAGTATTGTCGGCATCGTCTCTCATTGGATAGCCAAAGTTCGGACAATGACAATGTGTATACTGACGTACGTGCCTAGACACAACTGTAACATGATAAATCTAAACAACGTTGCCAAAGAAAGTTTCACGTCCAATTCACGAAAACATAAACCAACTCTAAAACAAAGCAAAATAAACAAAAGCCAAAAACTTTTAAAGAGGCCACCAATTGAGAGTAGTTCGGCCCTTCAAAGGAGTGATATCAACACACCAAAGCTAACGAACTAAAACAAATTACAACAAAATTAAAACCAAACCAAAAACTTATAAAGAGGTGACCAAGTTAAGAAAGGTTCGGTCTATATGCAAAATGTAGTAGCAAATTGTTGAAAACTAATTTCTTGTTGACATGCCACTTTATTACACATCTGCACGGTAGTGGAGTTGAGTCCAATACACAATTTGAAAAGAGGACTGATATCATATCAAAAACCAAAACTGGTAAAAAGAGCCCGCCAAGTTTCGAATGGTTCGGCCCTTCAAAAGAGTGATATCAACACACCAAAACATTCGCCAACTTAACCGCACCGAGTAATACTTTGGACGCTAAATGAAAACTTGAACATTGCTACCGAAAGTAGCAATGTTCTAGTTTTCATTTAATCTTCGAATCATTAAGCGGTGCGCTTAACTTGGCGAATATTTTGGTGTGTTGCTTATCACTCCTTTGAAGGGCCGAACCATTCAGAACTTGGCGGCCTTTTCTACCAGTTTTGGTTTTTGATATGATTATAACTACACAAAACAGGATGGTGCGGCAATGGCGTAAAATCAGTCGATAATACAACATCAATCATTTGATTGAAGCAATTCAGATCTTGTAGGCAGGCAGCAGATCCTCGCTTCCGAATAATAAAATGTATAATTGAGAAAATTCCATCTGTTTTGGTGCTGTTGTGCTTTACTAATCATATATTCAAAACGTAAAGCACAAACAGCACCTAAACAGATGGAATTTTCTCAATTGTACATTTTATTATTTCAATTAAAAATCATCAATTTTTATCCGTGTTCATTTTAACAAGGGAAAATTCAATCGTATGTCCCCCTTTTTTACGGCTCACTTGACGTTTTTGTTTGTAATAATTTTTTTGTCTGGTCAGGGCTTTAAAGGGGCACAAGTGGTAATAAAATATGAAATTTTGGAATTTTTTATTACAAAACTTGGTAGATAAACATGTTTTTTATCTACTGCAACATTTTCCCCCCGTTAATAATGCGTATTTTTTAGGAAATCAAGCAAAACGTCTAGTGTTAATCCTTGGGCCATTTGAATTACCCTAAACTTCGCGGCTGGATACCTCCAATTGTAAATATTGTGTGCAGTTTCTCACGAAAAACTTGATAACGCGACTCAGAAAACAAATATCCACTTGAAATTTTAAAAGTAGGTTGGTAGATATGTAATGGGAGTTTTAGGTGTGCTAGAATTGTGAACCAGCAACAATTGAAAATATTTTAGTTTTATTTTTAAAATTTGCACTATATATTTTTTTTTGCTTACAATTTTTATATATCACAAACAATTTTTTTTTGGCTATTTGTTTTTTTAGTTTGTGTAGTAGTGCTATGTACTACGAGTGTTTTTAAGACAGAAATGAACATTGTGCATCAATTTGTTACAAAGATATCACAGACGCATTCTTACAGTGTAATAATTTTACTAGACTTTTTGAACAGGCTGCCTTACCCGGAAAAAAAATTCCTCAAAAAATAAAATAAAGGTTAGACTTGTATTTCAATAAGGTTTAAGAATATATAAAGATATTTCCCCTACTATGTTTAGGATATTGGAAAAAAAATTCCCAAAGATTCTGTTCGGAATACAACGTGTGCCCCCTTAAGCTTCAGCTTGCATCATGGTATTTTTTGCCATATACCCCCACACTTATTTCGTACCGAAGAGGTAATGTCCTGAGTAGTTCCTACAATAACAGGGATAAATCAACGTGGACACGATTTTGCTTACATGACAAGGGCCGTTGTAGCCGGTGTCAGGTACGTAGGTACACAGTTTGGTTCTTACAGTTCCCCACCATGAATTACATACATACGTATTTGCTACATACACTGTAACCTTTTGCAGTATGTCGGGAACAACACCTATAACATAAAAATAATAGGGTTAAAAAAAACCAAAAGGTCCACCTGCTTATTATTCACACCAAACGAGAAGAATAAATATTAAAAGAACAGATTTTTTTGTTATTTCACAAATCCAGCACGGCAACTCACTCTCGTAAGCACGATTTATGGGGCTCACACTTCAGTGGCGTAACACTATAGGGTAAGACTGAATGCGGTCAAGTATTTCACAAACTGCGTGTGTGCAACCGTGCCTTTGCTATATTTATTGTGGGTCGCCATTTTGTGATCTAGTTATTTTTTAATTTTTAATTAAAACATTAGTAATTACAATTTTCCAATTTTCACCACTAATATAGGATGCATATTTGAAAGTCAGAAATATGGTTCTCTTGATTTCCGAGTAATTCAAGTGGTTCTACTCCGAATTCATTCTGTTTTTTGCTTTGACGTTTTTTTTTATATAACTTTCTAATATATGCCAATATAGGATGCATATTTCAAAAGTTAGAAGTGACCTTGGATTCATAGTATATCAAATGGTTCTACTCCGAATTTCTCGTTTTTTTTTTTGCTTTGACATTACTTCTTTTTAAACTTTCTAACCTACACCACTAAGCTAGGATGCATAGTTTATAAGTAAATGTCTTATGACCTTGAATTCCTAGTAAATCTAGTGGTGCTATTACGAAAATCATTTTTGTTTTTTACAATTTTACATTTTTTTTACACCACTAAGCTAAGATGGAAAGTTCAAAAGTTGGAAGTGCGATGGAATCTTGATTTCCTAGTGAATCTAGTAATTCTACTCCGAACTGCCCTCTTTTTATTGGCATTGAATAAGTAATAGTTATTGGTGAGAAACGAGCGGTTATCAATTTTTAACCCACGGCAGCGATTATTGGCCCGGCTCAAGTATGCAAATAGGTCGATGGCAGAGCCCGAGACCTATTTGGATACGAGAACCGGGACAATAATCGCAGCCATGGGTTAAAAATCGAAAACCAAAGGGTTCAAAGGGTTTAACGAGCGTTAACCACTCCTGGTCATCTGCCCGAAGTCCTAAGGCCCAATGTCTGCAACAGCCAGATTTCCAGGCGGTCACCCACCCAAGTATCAATCCAGCCCAATGCAGCTTAACTTCGGGGATCTGACGAGAACCGGTGTTTCCAGCACTGCAAGGCCGCAGAAAACCTCTCATTTCTCAACAATGATTTATACCACGGTTGGGACGTCAAGCTAAATCGTGTATAATTAAAACGTGTTTGTGTTTTTGTTTTGTGAAAATTGCTTCAAGAAATACGGTAATCAATCAGTATGTTGCTTGAGTCCGGCCACTGAAAGAATGACTTGGCGTTCGTCGAATATCGCGCGTTTTTGCCATTAGGATAGGTGCACCTTGCCAACAGCAAGTTCAATCGAGCCCAGACATGGCGTCGAATTCTTGGTAAAGTCTTGGTAAATAAAAATAAAAATCCATTGTGCTCTTATTTGTGTTATTTCCCAGCTGCTGATTACAATGTACTGTATTACAAGCTAAATTGACAA
>JAHWFP010226832.1:0-38481 GCA_023313725.1 Lithobius niger
TGCTCTTCACAATTTCTGTTGTTTCGGTTGTTAGCATTGCCGTGTTTAAAAAAAAATTCTAAAATTAGCGTCAAAATTCGAATAATCTGCTGAGTCTGAAAATTAGCATGAGAAATGGAACTTCTGAGCCTGGAAATTTGGCGTGGAATTTGGTTTAGATGACAACGCACGAGCCCCGTAAACGTGACATAAAAGTGTTCAAATCAGCCAAGAATTCGGCTTCGCTGCATGGCATCTCGACTAACAACGTTCAACAAATGTAAAAAAAAAATGTTTCGCTTTATGGGTTAACAACGAACGACATCCGACCTAGGCCTATTTGTTTGTGTATTTGAGTTCACGGATATATTGAAGTTTCTCGCTTATGATGACGAATACACATCCTTTCAAAACAGGAAATGCGTTCCTTGCATTTGTGTCACGGCGCGTGAATGAAACTGCTGTTATTCAAATTTAAAATTCATCGTCTGTTGTCATGTCGAAGGGAGGGAACAAACGTGTATGTAGATGACTGCTATTTTCTCATGACAGAACATCGGATCTACATGGAAGGGTTTAGCTCATAGGTAAGTCTAGCTCTTTTGTATATGTTCTGCTGGGGAAGTGTTATGAACGGATATGAAAAATGTCCTCCATATGCTCTTGCGTCGACGTTTCGATATCAACACGCTTAAATCGTAAATAAAACACAGCGGCGCATGGACGTACTGGCCGTAAAGGAAAACGGGAAGTTTCCCGTAGGGGCCTATGCTCCGACGGCCTGAAGTTGGCTATTTTTCGTGATGACTGATTTCCACAAAATGCCACAAAAGAAGGGCCTACAGTTTGGGGCCCGGGATTCAGTAACTGGGGGCCCCCAGGTTCATAAGTGCAGCATTAAAAGCATTTTTTTTCCCTGATCTTTTCATTCGTGTCTGATTAGAATCATTAAACAATCATTGTTTATACGGTCCAAGCCATTCACTTTTTGTTTTTATTACAAAAAAAAAAAGTGAATCACAAAAACAATAATAAAGTTGCAAAAATTAAAAATTACAGCCACGAAAACGGGAAAAAAAAAAGAGAAAAAAATCGTTACTAACTATAACAGCAAACAAAAACCCAAAGAAATAAAAACATACGTCCAAAAAGGGGCCAAGAATGTAAAAGAAAAAAAAAAAGAAAGAAGGTAGAGAAGAAAGATAAAGGGAGTGGCGGGGGAGGGGGACAAGAAATGAATATCCTTTTCACCGTTTCACGTTTCCTATCACAATGCCAACTAACGGCCAAAATGCATGCCGCAAGTAACACTAGTTTCGGTTTCGGGTCGCGCAATGCTTCGACCATTTGACCCACATCATTCCCGAAGTTTCAAAGCAATAGCACAGATTCTCACCCGGTTTTTCTCTTTAAATTGGCACAATATAAAGGATTTTCAATCCATAATCTGCCTTCTCGCTATAGTAAGATGAGTACTCCCGCTTCAGCGCGAGGGGCCCCCTTTAATCCGGGGGCCCAACACGGCTGCGTTGCTCGCGTGCCCCTTGAG
The DNA here is from genome assembly GCA_023313725.1 of Lithobius niger. Classification (NCBI taxonomy): domain Eukaryota; kingdom Metazoa; phylum Arthropoda; class Chilopoda; order Lithobiomorpha; family Lithobiidae; genus Lithobius; species Lithobius niger. The sequence goes on from JAHWFP010226832.1 coordinate 1,529, forward strand.
CCGGCTCTGCCTACACGTTCACCATTTCCAGGGCCTAAATGGCCCTCCCAGTATGCCCCTGTAGCGACGTCTCTAACTGAAAGTTAATAAAATAAAACGCCAAGACCTAACATTTCGATGGTTTGAGACATTAGAAAGTAATGTCAGAAGCTTCATAAAGGACAGCTGTAAGTCTCGACGGCGTGTGCGTCATAATATTACAGCAAGTTTCGCCTCTATTCCTGTGTCGCGACCCCATTTAGCTAATAATAGAACGACTAGTCGTCACTATTTTATGGGATACCCTATGTTAAAAATACGTTTTATATAGCCTATAAATGGGTACGAAAAATTTCACGCGTGCTGCTATTCTTCCAGGCATGCGGCAAGTCCGTATGTCACAGCGTTGAACGACCTTGAAGGTGGAAAGGAACCGGCTTCTTCAAGCCAAGGCCGACTTGGGTAGAAATCGAGTGTGTTGCCTTCTGACTCAACGCCAGTGGACACGCATGCCGGAAAGTTGACGCCTAAAAAGAAGATTCCTGCGAGATGTCAGGACAAGTCAACGACACCCATCTGATCGACCAACAACTGATCGACACCAGGTGATCGACAGCCAAATGATCGACATGAACATGTGATCGGTAGGACTAATGATCGACAGGACACGTTATCGACGGCCAAACGATCGGCAAAACCAGTGATCGACAAATTAAACAAATGTCAGTAAAACCCTCTTATGGTTAAAACTAACGCCGTATATCTGATGGCTTTCTCAACTTCTAAATTTCGGTAATGAATAATGAAAACATTCATAGCAAATGCTTTCGCAGTACCACAAAAATGTACGTTACCATTTTTAAAAAAAAATCTTATTTTAATATTATTATAAATCTAAATTAAATACAAATATTAATAAAATCCTATTATCTCAATAAAAAAATGTAAACAAATCTTATAAAACTCCCCGCCTTCCCCACCTGTTAAAAGGCAATACAAATATTACTAAAATCCTGTTACTTCAATTAAAAATATATAAATACATTTTAATAATCCCCCCCCCCCCCCCCTCAATAAAAATGTAAATGACCGTCGTTGCTTCAAACGCCATTGTTCAATCGGTTGCCATGAGCAACGAATACTGTGTTTCCTTTTATTGACGGTGCTCTACGCCACTTTGATTGACATGGTAAGCCTCAGCATGAATTACCATGTTAAACGTCAAACTTTGAAATCCTATAATTTCGCCCAGAATTGACATAGACAACGAAATTCTGTATTTGAGGTCGTGTTGTAATTATTTCACTGCTTTACCTGTAATTTCACTGACAACAATCGAACCGCTCGGCATCCACAGTATGGCCATTTGTTGTTGTTGTTGGGACTCTTTGCCCTGACCTGGAGATAGAACCAGTGAACCGATTTTCAAGTTCTATAGCTTAAAACGTAGGTGTGGAAATGGCCTAGGGCCTTGCTATTTTAATGTGATTACAATATTCTTGTGACGGAAAGCCAAATGGGCTTGACATTTTGCTCTCACCTACAGATACCAATAAATCGATTTTCAATTTTTATAGCTTAAAATCTAGGTATTAACAACGACCAGGGCCTTTTGAACGCGATTTGAATGTGATTGCAGTATTCTCGTTGGCAGAGCATTTATTATTGTAGAGCACTGGGCAGAAATCATTAAGTGGAGGACCGTAGCTCTGGGTAGAAAACATATAGGTTTCTAGCCTGTGAATAGAGAATATAAACTAATCATGGCCGGTCCTTATGTAAGTCTCAGCATGAACTTCCATACTAGACGTTAAATCCGGGTCCCATCTGTTAGTGTCCCTCCGTAAAGACGGAGAAACACAGTTTCTGGCCTTCCAAAAATGACGAATAGACCAAAATTAACGGCCAATCCCTAAAAAAAAGTCCTATAATTTTGGTTGAAGGAGGCTCCCACTATCACGGTTTTTCTCGGGCAATAAAAAGTGTAGTGGCCGCCCTGCCAAGAGAAAAAAAAATCAGATATTAGTATTAAAAAACGCTTAAGCGTTTTTAAACACATATATAAGTTTAAAAAAAAAACAGCATGCTCTTGAAGAACAGATGGAAGAAAAAGACATGTAAGCCATCAGCGTCGTGACCTTGTTTTCTTTGATTTCAGTAAAGCTTTCGACACTGTCTCACATTCTAAGCTTTTGTCCAAACTTACTACTTTCGGTTTTTCTCCTGGCATTATTTCCTGGCTTAACTCCTACCTACTCCTTAGGCGACAACGGGTCGTCCTTCGTGGTTCCTTCGCTCCTTGGCTTCATGTTACCTCTGGTGTTCCTCAAGGCTCCGTTCTTGGTTCTCTCCTGTTCAATATTTTCATTTCTGACTTACCTTCTGTTATTCGTTCTCCTAATGCCTGCTATGTTGATGACTTAAAACTCTTCTGTTTCCTGCAAATGACTTAAAGAAGACATCCAATGTGTTGCGCACTGGGCTACTACCAATTCCTTCTTTTTCATGCTGATAAATGTCACGTCCTTTACCATTGGCATAATAATCCGCACTTTCCTTACTATCTTTCCGGCAAGCCTATCACTCCTGTTACTAATCATGACCTTGGGATCCTTATTGATAACGCTCTAAATTTCAATCTTCACACAGAACATGTCATCTCCAAAGTCTTTTCGTAAAGCCCATTTTGTACCGAAGGGTTCCTCCAACCTTACACCCTCCCTGTTTGCTATTTTATATAAAACCATTCTCCTCCCAGTCTTTGGTTACTGCTCCCAAATTTGTCGTCCCCACAACCTTTACTCACTAAATCGTCTAGAAAATTGCCAACGTTGCCTTACCAAATGGTGTAACACTATTCGTTCCTTGCCTTATTCCGATCGCCTACGTAAACTTGGGCTTTCCTCCATTCATTATCGATTCCTTGATGTGGCTCCTGTTCTTTCCCTCATTCCAAATTTCAACTTCACTCGTGGTCACCCTCCCCGTATTTCTGGCACTGTCTCTCGGACTAAACTACGCTTTCACTTTTTCACAGAAAGGGTTGTTCAACCCTGGAACTCCCTCCCTCAATCTGTTGTTTGCGCTCCTTCACTCAACGCTTTTAAATCACGCTATGACGCTCTAGTTGCATAACTTCTCTGGGGTTTTTTGGAGGGGTGGGTGCTTCGTGTAACGCCAATCTCTATTTCTATTTCTATTTACTAATACATGTAAAAGAAGCTCCAGCTTGTTTTTTGGCACTCTGGAGCTTCTTTTACACGTATTAGAGCGAAGCTAATGGCTTACATGTCTTTTTCTTGTATCTGTTCTTTCAAAGTTTTTTTAGGCTTACATCTGCGTTTTTTTAGGCTTGCATCTGCGTTTTATACGCTTAAGTGTTTTTTTTTTTAATACTGATTTTGTAACATGCCAACCTGCTATGCTGTTTCACATCCAAAATGACAAATTATACCCTTAACTTTTGGTTTTGGGACAGGGTTAGGGGATAACTTACCATCCCCCCCCCCCTCCAGCCACCCCCGCCATCTCTAGTGGAGCAAAATTACAAAACCAAAACGTTTTCTAAGTTTTGAGAAGGACATGGGAGAAAATTATTTAAATTAATTCACTTGTATGCGTACGAAATTTCTTTTTGTTGTTGCAGATTACGGTAGATGGGAATACTTCGAATTTTTAAAAGTGACTGCTTGCTTGTTGTCGTCATTCTGCTCTGTTCTGTCTGTCGTATGACATTGGAACAGGTTCCTTGCCCTCATTGCACGACGAGCAATAGAAAAGAGTGCTGCACCAAACATAAACGCTGCTGCGACAATGGTAAGATAGATGCTGCTTTATGTATGTACGTTATTTTATCGAAATATTGTAGATTTAATCCCTTTATGTGTTGAATGTGTCATAATGCAGGAAAAGTAAGTTTCTCTTGCAATTTTCCCTTCATTTATTACTTCTTGATTGCTTCTCTGCATGACATTCTGTTTTCCTACATTCAGTCAAAACTACGTAAATGTTATACTACGTATGAGCTTTATCCAGTGCTATATGGCTGGCTACACATTTGGTATTAAGCCGACTTCAAGAAAAAAGTATACAAAACAGAACAAACTGATTAAAAATCATTAACTAGAAACTTAAAAAAAACAACGTTCCGAAAAATAGTCTTAGAGACTAGTCTTAGGGAGGAAATTGAGGGGTGGGGACATGAATTTTTTGGATCTTAATCAAGGGGTGGGGGTCATAAAATTTTCAGGTCCCGTCAAGGGGGGGGGGGGTCAAAAACATGCTGACCAAAGTGGAAGAAAAAGTCATTTTTGGACCTCAAAAATGGTACTTTCAGAAGTTAACATTTCTATAAACGCCTCAACTGCCAGCACCCCTTCCTCCCAGATCCCCCATAATATGAGTGTTTACAAGGTTTTGAAACTGTTAGCCCCATTACTGCAAGTATAGTTTTTACAAAGAACTTTGTAGAAAAATTGGCACCTGGTTTCTTGGCTTCTTTTATGTTGTAGGTGCTGACTATGTTATGGATGCTATTATACAGTACAAGCAAACACTGTGTTCATCATACTTATTGTATGAATGTCGACAAGAGTTGGGTGTAAGGAACATTTTATAGAACATTTTTAATCCAACGTGTCTATTCGTTAAAAACACACCTTTCCTTAAAACTAATGGCGGTGTGGAAAGCTACTTACTTAATTTGGCTACAGCACTAATGTTGGCTACAGGAAATCCTTTGCAGACAGTCTCAATAGGTAAACGAAAAGCACATTTTTTTTGGGGGGGGGGGGGCACATCATTTTTGGACTTTGAGTTGGGGGAGGATCAAAATTTTTTCCAGAGTCTCGAAGGAGATTCATCGATTTTGGTGGTCACATTTTCTTTTTCTCTGCCCCCCCCCCCCCCCGGCCATAAATAATGACTGGCCCCTTACTACCATTTAGCCATCCAACTATCTGTCGTTTGAGGGAGGTATAGACCGTAGCTGGTATTCAGTTGAAACTGAGTTAGAATATAAAAATTTATTGAAATAGGCGATCTTTGCGCCCTGAGAGCATCGGCTGTTTCTCAATGAAATGTGTCACCTGCCACTAGGTGAGAGAAAAGGTTAAACAGCATTACTTTCTGGCTTTCTGTTTTTAGTACTGATCAATTTTTTATCTCTAAGATAAAAAAATTTATCGACTGACCTGGTTGCAGTTTGGCACTTACCATTTGATTGAGAATAATACCTTTTATGTTTTGACTGTTGGAGAATGGAGAGGTACTAACAGCAGAGATTGCTGTCATTTTCAATCTATTTTTGTGAACGTTCGGAACACGCCATCTGTGATCAAAAAATGTGTAACCCCATTGTTAGTAACATTGTTAAAGCACGACAACTGATGCGCGCTTATTAGTATGAAAAACGCAATAATTGTAATTTAATTCTAATTGTATCACATCTACCTACCACTAACACACTGGAATACCACGAACAAGCCAGTCTCTGTGTTGTAAATCTTTCGTTTCTCTCCGCAAACGGTCGCATTGCCGAAATCTCCGGGCTGTTCGGTCATTCTTAGTATTATTTTTTTTGTCTTTTGTTTATTGTTTTGGTATTTGAATTCGAGTAGGATTTCCCCGTGCGAATATATGTATACTCCAGTAGGGGTTTGCTCCAAAATAATCCTTCCATAAAGAAAGAACGGATAAAATTTAGACAAGGGCCGAGACGCTACTTTTCAAAAGAAGAGTTACTTCCGGTGTAAACGGTGCGTGGAATCATGACGTCAGATACAGCTATGGATAACATTCCTTTATCAAGGACAGCATTTGTTACGTCAGAGCGATGAGAAAACTGTTCATAAACAACTGACACGGCGTTTATGGTTGTATGGGTAATTCTCCTATAAAAGGGCAATTAGGGCTAGTGAAAAACAAAAAAACATTATTTAATTATGCATTTTTTAGGGTGTATTTATTTGTAAGTTGATTATGACTGCAGTAACACTAATCAAATACTGGTCGTGATCGTCCGCGACATTTTAGTACAAAACTTTAAAATTAAAAATGTTAGCGCCACGGAGGTATATGCAGCTCATCCACGGAGGTGAAAATAATGGAAACAACTGCTGCAGAAAAACTTGTTATGCCTCTTACAGGGTAAAAAAAATTATTTTTAAGTTGCAAACCTTTTAAAATTAAAAAAGTGCCATGGAGGTGATGTGTTCATCCATGGAGGTGACAATAAAAAAAGAAAACAAATGCACGGAAAAAATAACAAGAAGAAACTGTAAGAGAGTTTCTAAATTTATAGAAGGTGAATAGTTCCTATTCCGATTTAACGGCAAATAATATTCAGTCAATGAGTCTCTGTCGCCTCCATGGATGAGCCTCACCCTCCATGGCAGAAAGTTTTCCAAGGAGTTCCACGGAAATGATGCCCAAGGAGGTGATTTTTTTTAAGGTGAGACCTAAATTAAGCCTAAACTACTGTGAATCCAAAACCACAGTTACGGATTGTGATGAAAAAACAATACTTTGCAGGAACTGTTAAACCATTCGGTACTTTTAAGAAGGATTATTACGTTATAACAGAGCCACGGTAGTGAATTGAATTTGAATTTATTCCTACGGAGCATATTGACCCTACACGTTGTTCGCTCATTCCACAACTTAAATCTACAACTTAACCTAATCCGGCATTTCACGGTAGTGATGGTGTAAAAAGTAAAAGGTACTCTACTCAATTGTTGGCATTGAGGTAGCATAATTATCTTGCTAACAAACTATAGCGAACCACTATAGCTCTGGTGTCACGTCAAAGTTAATGCTATCTCTTGCTAGCATACTGAGTATGTACGCTAGTAGCATCTAGTGGCGATTTTTTTTTGCAACTTTTCCATTTTTCCGTGAAGCTGATTCAAAACGTAGTATTGAGCGTCTCACAATTAATGAAACACATTAATAATACAATTGTTTTAGACCAAAAGTGTTAGTTGTGTTTAAGACATTAGTGTTATGAAATTTTAATTTACTTAGAACAGAACCAGGATAAAATCGTCGTACTCGGACACGGTAACAAGCCATGGACGTGAATTTTTTAATACATTTGATTTGTAATTGCTGTATTTTAATGAGTTTTATTTCTGTGTTTATGCTTACTACACAAAGCTCTTCTGGGAAGTTCATAGCTAGAATTATTTTGCCTTTATATTAAGAATTAAAGTGCTGTAAGTCGAAATACCAAGATTTAGTCAATTAAAGGAGAATGACCCCTATTTAATTGTAACCTTTTTGCGCTCATAAGAAATGCGTAAAAATACGTGGCAAACTTTCCACTTTCGTGTGGCCAGTAGGGTCCGTCTACATTTGAAAAGTACCTTTCGTAGTGTGTAACACGTTTACAGAAAACGGGAAAAAAAGCGAAACAGGCAATGGGTACAAGATTATTACGAAAACCGCAGTAAAAACACTTTTTATGTGTGTTTTTGTACTGAACTTGTGCCTAGTTGCTTGTTGTTTTAGTCATTTTCTGTATGTTTATTGTTTTCATGAGAAATTCATAAAAATACATGACGAATTTTTCGAAAACCTGTAGTGAACATGTACTAGGGATATACAGTCTGTCTCAGGAGTCATGGTCTACATCGTATAGGCCTATACAGTGTATGCATATACGATGTATGTTCAACCGGTGTGCCGTGGCACCTTGGGGTGCCATGAAGGACGTCTAGGGGTGACGCGGACTTATGGAAAACATCGAAGGGTCCCGCAAACCCCCAAAAGGTTGAAAACCACTGGCCTATACCATATTTGACCTAAGGTGTACAAATTAGCAAACTATGAGCAAAATATGCCCCTAATGGGAGTAGCAAATGTCTTCCACAATAGGCGTCCACTCGCCAGGGCCTTGGACTCGAACCCAGGACTTTCCTATGGATGTAGTATGTTTAGACCATAAGCATATACATAAGCATAAGCATAAGCATAACTGTATAGGCATATACCATTAGGCCTACCTGGCTAAGGACTTCTGAGACATGCTGTATATCGGCCATGTACAGTGCACAGTTACTACGAAACAAGAAAGGCATATCTCTTGGGACAAAACAGAGCTGTAGCTTAATCGAAACGCATAACTAAATGGCTAACTTATACGCACCGGAAAATATAAGATACAAAAAAAAAAAAAAAAAAACCAAATAAGTGACACGAGAATTAAAACTCCCAAGGATGAAATCGTGAAAATGAATATTTAAAACGAATTGCCTTTATTATAAAACAATCCAAAGCAAAACGCACAAGTTTGAAAGAACCTGCCAAGCTTTAACAAATCCAAGTAAAAACGCCACCAAGTTTTCTACATGGTGTACCAAGTCTAACCCGTGTACTGACAAACAGTGTTCACCTTAAAAAGAAGTGATATCACCTCCACCAACGAACAATTACCAAGCTAATCCTACCGACTATTACTTCGGATGTTAAATGAATAACTTGACTAATTCTACCGAAAGTAGCTATGGTTAGGTTTTTGATTTAACCTTGGAACTCAGTGGATTAACTTGGCAGTTGTTGGTTGGTGGAGGTAGTCAATACTTTCTGTGGTGAATACTTTTTTGTCAGCACATGAGTTTGCCTTGGTACACCATGCAGAAAACCTGGTGGCAGCCCTATTTATTCTGACATCACTACTTTGAGTGGCTAAAACATGGCGGTTTCTTTCTCACTTGTGGGTTTTGTTTCTGATTGTTTTGTCATGAAGGAAATTAATTTTATTCGTGTCTTCTTGTTTGAAATCATTGTTAAACTAATTTCGTAGTATGGCATTAATGTCTTTCAATTTATTAACATTTAAGATTACGTGTTCCATGAATTATTTGTCAGTAGAACTGGTTCAGGTTTTCTCAAAAGGACCTTTATAATTTTATTTTGCTCCTTTTGGGAACATGCTTCTAAGGGATGACAATGCAACACACACGTAATGGCGTAAATGACAATAGAAATTTGTTATTTTTGTGTGTGTTTATTCGGTTATTTTTCGATGTGAACCGTTGTTTCCTGGATAGTCTCGTGAGAGCTTATTATTTCTGTGACGTGTAAAACCATAGCCCCCTAAATAACAAGCCTTCTCAGCACTGCCAAAAAACTCAAGCAAAAAGTCAACTAAACGGGAGGCAATATGGGGAGGTTTGTAAGGTTGCTCCATGTCTTGACGCTACTGCGAATTTTTAAACTGGCGAGGGTTTCCAAATCAACGGAAGGCGATGAGCGTCAAAGTTAGTAGCTCTTGTGATTTCTAAGCGCTTTGGAAGGTACCAAGAAGCGCTTTGTTCAGGAAACTTAGCATAACCACTCACTAATTCTATGCCTGGCGTTTATTGTTTATAAGAGCTAATTGTACGTGAAAATGCACTTGATCTTGGTAGCTGCCAGTTGCATGATGTACCTGTGACTCGTCATCTGGGCATCTGGTGGGATGTCAATCTATCCTGGACAACTGATGTTCGGGAGCAGCTTGGGTTATAGGCATGCTTTGCTCCACCAGGTATATACATATACATATATGCATTATCACTTGCCGTTTCTGTGAGTGGCGCCAGTGAGGCTCCAATCGGTGCAATTGGTTGTGAACATCTAGAGTAGAGTTTGGGTTAGGAAGACAGGCAACTAGCTGCGATTGCGCAGTGAGCTCTTACCACAAAAGCATGCCGCCTGTGACGATATTGACGCCATCCATCATACTTCTCATCCTCCATCTTAGTTCTTGTAGGCGCTTCTCTTACCTACTCACCTGCTGGAATGAGAATCTCGCCTAATAGAGTGGAAGCAGGGGGTTGAAACTCTAGCAGCTCCTACAGTGGCAACGTAGGTTCACACATAAGGGTTACTAGCACACCGCTTGACAAGGGCTACAAAGCCTGGTGCTGGAAATCGTAGCTTAAGCCTGCCCATATTGGAGTTCAACGATGCTGGCAAATAAACATTGCACTATCGCAAACTGCCTAAACAATTTGTGGTATTTTTACAAACCGCATATGGCAAATGTTAGCTAACACAATGTACCTTCACGAAATTCGTTTTCCCACGCTCTCCTTGTTGTACGTGAAAATGCACTTGATCTTGGTAGCTGCCAGTTGCATGATGTACATCTAGAGTAGAGTTTGGGTTAGGAAGACAGGCAACTAGCCGCGATTGTCTTCCTTGTTGATTGTTGCCATCTTGATGGTTTTCGTCGTCGTTTCCATCTTCCGCATGACATTGTGCGTCAATTGGGCGATAAGTCTGTCCTCCTGTCCGGTGTTTTTCAATTTTTGCAGGAGGTACAGATGTATGACAAGATTTAGATTAGGGGTTTGAATAATATCTCTGTAATGTGTGGTGCAGTGGCAACCCGGACCACTGCACTGTGACTGAGGTTGGCGCTAATGACCAAGCTGTCGACGCGCCATTAAGCCTCAATCCCCCCCCCCCTTATTGTTTTTGCCGGCCATTTTGAAGCTGTGTGATTGCAACGTACGGTTGTTTATTGGGACACAGAAACATTTTTTCTACACACACAAAACTTTTATGAAACCGGGACAAGATGGGCCACTGCCGTGGGCACAGTTTATCATATATTGTCCACGATTTTAGTGTGCTTATCTGTTGTTGGAAAGCCGAAGTTCCGGTTTCATGAAAATATTGTGTGTGTAGAAAACAAATTTTTGTTTGTCCCAACAATCCACCGAAGTAACAACACGCGTTTCCTCCTGTTTGCCCCCCCCCCCCCTGCTGTTTGTCCCTGCATACGCCTGTCTCCATAGCTGATGGTGACGTTAATAAATAACGCAACTGATTGGTGCTGTCTGTAGGAGTGTGCTCCTCCCCTAGCGAAGTAAGCATTTTTCTTTAAGGTGAAAGCATCGTGAAATTCAGTCAAATTTTAATTTATACAGACGATTAGGAGGTTCAGCACAAGTACCTTTTATTACAGCTTCTTTTATTGTATTAGAGTATTTAAATCAGGTGGCATGCTGTTGTTAATTAATAAATTGATTAAAAGTTGAACATTGCTTGCTTGCATGAAACATAGCAAAGATTCCAATATGGCGGGTACGAGCAATCGTCCTTGTGCATGCGTTGATTCTTTTTGGCACTTGGCATGTTGGGATACACATGTGTCAGGCCTGAAAACAGCTGGAAGGGACATAAGAGCCTGTAATTGCTGCCCCCCCCCCTTGCCCAAACCTCTATATCCCTGATCTACTTGCAAGTTATCACCAGTTACCTGCATACAGAGTTGATACCAAGCTTTACATGTGGAAGCCAGGCTCCAGGGCATGAGTGCATGTGCCAGTAACATTCTATGACTTATTCAGCATAACTTGTGTCGTCAAGGCCAAGATCTGGTACAGGTCGGATTCTGGCAGATGTGTTCTTTATTTTCCTGGGTGTAACTGGTGAAGGGGTACATTTTTTCAAGGCTTCACCACTGCATTGTTTCACTATGATGAGGGAGGTGTCACCTGTGAACTTTTGGTTGTTTTTACATACTATGGATAATGTGGATGCCCGGTCGTGCGTGTGAATCGTGAGTGGGGACCATGCCCATGCCTGCCTGTATTCTGTGATGTCTTCTTTAAAGTTGAGTTGATTGCCTTGGGTGAGGGTTCCTGCTTTCAGGTTGGCCTTCACGTACTGCATGGACTCGTTACAAGCGTAATGGTGGCATTGTTAGCAGCTGTCTCAGTTTCATCATCTTGACAGACCCAGACAGCTAAACGTATGGAGATGACGAATCCACTGACTGCAGAGACTGGGCTGAAACTGTGTAGAATTCGTCTGCCTAAACATATATTCCTCTTGATGTGGGGGGGGGGGGGGGCAATTAAAAAAGGACAATTATTTCTGTTTAGGCGTATTTTTGTCACCTGGCACTGCCTTTACAATGGCCAAAAAAGTGAAAAATCCCCCCACCCTGCAACAACCAAAAGCCAATAAATAGTTCTATATCGAGTGCTGCCAATTTTTAGAATGTAAGATCTATCTGCTTCAGCTGTTGGTCCACAATTGTTGCATCACCTCACTATCCTAACAACAACATACACTTGTTCAAATTTATCAAATTTTGATCTCGGTCGGGTCTAGGGTGCTTGTTTTGGATGGGGGAGGAGGGACACCGACTTTAATGAATATGTGATGGGATAGGGAGACTCGTCATATTCTTGGGGTAGGGGGTGGTTACCGTGAGACAGTTGAAAAATATATCTGAACAGACTTCCTACAGTTCGTCTAACAGCATCTATGCTTATTCATGTGAACTAGTTGTTGGTTGAAGTGAACAGGAGCTCCCCTTATTTTCACTAATGATAGTAACATCAGCTCCCAGTAACTGATTTGGTGAGAATAATTAAGAGTTGTAGGAGGAATGGTAATCGTTCCCAGTGGCCCGCCCGAAGCTGTATAGAGGTGATTTTAACTTACATTATAGAAGTGTATGTAATGAGGGGTTTCTTGGCAGAGTTGGGTCCAACTTTTGGCATTGGAACGGATAAAATGCTTACCCTCTGGATCCACGCCTGAAACTATAGCGGTGACGTAACATGATCAACTTTCTATGGAATGGTTTATATTGTCAGTCAGACATGGCAATGTCAAGTAAATATTAACAATTGCATTTTTGCAATGGGATCCCTGAAGTCATACTTATATTTCTGCTCCTATTATTTGTGTTTCAGATGCTTCATTGGGAGTTCGTGAAGCTGGCATCTGTCCTGTTATTGCTGCAGGAAGCTTTTGTGCTGCAGTGTGTGCCATGGATAGCGAATGTCCCTTAAACCAACGATGTTGCCGGAATGGACACAGTGTTCCTTTAGTCTGTGTGAAAGAATTGAAAGGAGGAGGTATGGTTGGTTCAGTGAACATCCTAAATTATTTTAGTACCGCACTGTAATATGTTCTGCCACTTCATTCACCTATTGCTTCAGTTTCCTCTTCTGCATAAAATATCAAAAAACCTCACCACCCCACCAGGCATACTAGTCGATCAAACGCCAACAAAGAACCCTTGCAAAGAACCCACATGCACAACAACGTACATAGGCATGAACCAACACAATTTGAATAAAGGCATCATGTCCCGCAAATCTAATTTAAAAAGTAATGACTAACCAATTCACTCGTCCAGCACAAGATAAATAGAGAGTACACCCTCGACTTTGATAATAAAAAAAATAGTTCCACAAAAACAGTATCGTACTTGCTAGATATAATCTAGAAGCCCTCTGCATCCTCGCACAAAATCCACCATTTAAGAACCACAATGCCTGAAAACAATATAAAAGAATATACAGTAAAACATTCTTTAATACGAACTTTAAGGGGATTGCTAAAAATGTTCTTATTAGCCATACTTCTTATTAACAAACAAGAGAAAATGGACTGAAACTTTCCTCTTTTACTAGATTTCTTTTTCCTTAAAACCAATCTGGTATTGTTCAAAACTGACCCAGTTCATCTGCAGAAGCAGTTTGCCTCAGATGACACAAGGCTCCACGTAAATTACACAAAAAAATTATGTGATTGTAATGATGAGCTTGTCGAACACACTCACTCATCATCACAGTGGTTGTAATAATGCCCTACTGCAAGCATTTATATCTATGTCGATAACATCATCGTGGCCAGTGAAAACCTGAGAAGCCCTCTGCACTGATGAAAGCAGGATTCACCCTGGAAAAGAAGCACAACTTCTGTCTTCCTATATACTTGGCCACGGCACGAAGGGTCTGAGAAGGGAATTAGAGTCAGTGAAGATACCACCTCTGACTTAAAGAACTTCCCGATCCAGAATACCAGGAGCAGCTTGCTACATTACCTGGGCTTGGCCAACTATTTTCAGCGCTTCATCCTGGATTTTGCTGAGACCTGGAAGGTTTTCAACGAGCTTCTCAAGAAAGACCCAAAGTTGTCATGGACTGATGCTTATACTGTGGCATTCGAGGCCCTCACGACCAAGTTCCTGCAGTCAGCTTACTACGCCTGCCTGATTTCAACAAGAAATTTCTGATAACCACGGATTCCTCGGATTACGGTGTTGGTAAAATACTTTCTCAGGTCTTCGACAAGGAGGAGAGGCCCATTGAATTCTTCAGTCGATGTCTGCTTGACCGTGAGACTCGCTATACAACATTCGAATAGAGAGGCGCTTGCAGCCATGGAAGTCATTGAGCAGTGGTATCTTATGCAGACAAGGTACACTGTATCCTCGTGATTAACAACGAGGTGCTGAAATGGGTTCTACCCAACCTGAAATAGAGCCACACAGCTCGCTGGGCCATATGCCTCCATATGTATATTGTTTCACCTGCTTTACCAAATTCAATGACATACGACGTCTTGGTGAAAACTATTCTCAACGATGTCGAACCTCTACCTTCTGTAGTTTCCGAACGTGTAAAATTTTTCCGTAGATCTCAGAAGTCGCATGAAAGCATTAGCAAGTATATTGCTTCGTTCAAATTACTCACGAAATTTTGTGATTTTGATAAGATCACCGAGTAATAACGAGATGATTAGGGATGGTTTGATAGGCGGTGTTAAATCCGAAACGTTACAATGCGAACTTCTGAAGCATACTCTGGATTTGAGGGTTACGACATCATTAGCTTTGTCTTTAGAATCTGCCGAAATCGATCAAGAAGTAATTCGTTCCCATTCGAAGAGTGTAAATTATGTTTCTCACAAACCGAAGAGAGCTCAAACAAAAGTCAAGTTTAGCAAAGACTTAATCTGCTATTGTTGCGGAAAAAACGGGCACGTGAAAACCCGATGTAAATACAAGGATTTTATTTGTGGTCACTGTCATATTCAAGGACATTTAAAAGCTGTATCTCGTAAAAGTAGTAGCAGTAAAACTTTTAAAACTGTTGAATACTCAAAACCAAGTTTGAGTTCAAATTTTAAGGCTAGGCCCAAAAGCAAACTGAAATACAGCTATAAAAAGAAAGTCCATCGGGTTGAACGTGAAACTGACAGTGAGTCAGATAATGAGCCCGAAAATTCTGAGTCTGCTTCGTCAAGTGAGTACGAGTCGGAGGAAGATTATTGTCTGCAAAATAACACAGCAGGGCTGTCCGAGGCTGCAGAGCAATTTTCAGTTCCTGTCATGACAAATAAAATAGTAATAGTTGTGAACTCCTCAAAAATCCACAAATGGATTATGCCTATCTGCCTTAATGGAATAAAGCTCAACATGGAACTTGATTGCAGGGCAGATGCTACAATAATACCAATTGAGTGGCATGAAAAATACTTTTCGGATTGTCCTTTAATGCTCAGTCCGTATTCCATCCACTCATACACCGAAGGGACTGAGAAAACGATTTACACAGTAAGTCTCAAGGTTAACGTTAACGGTCAAACTGAATACTTGGATGCACTAGTTTCGAAAATGTATAAACCTGCATTAATTGGGAAAGATTGGCTTTCAATCTTCAGAATTAACTTTGAACCATATGCAAACTTGACTTTGCAAACTAAAGTCAAAAGAGTCAAACAGGTTAAAGCAAAGATTCCACCAGTTGACACGGATGCAATAGTTAAAGGTTTTCCCAAACTTTTCAGTGAGGGCATGGGTAAATTCAAAAACTTCAAAGCCAAGATTCAGTTGAAGGCCGAAGCAAAACCTGTGTACAGTTGAGTTCGCCCTGTTCCTTTGGCATTAAAACAAAAAGTTAATCAGGAAATTGAGCGCCTGGTAAGCTTAGGAATTCTAGAGTCAGTGGCAACCTCAGAATGGTCGACGACGATAGTGATTGTGCATAAGGCTAATGGCGACATTCGAATTATCGGCGATATACAAAACCACCGTAAATCCACAATTTGGAGGTGGACCATTATCCGGTTCCCACAGCCGCTGAATTATTTAGTGAATTAGCAGGTAGTGACAGATTTAGCCTTATCGATCTTAAGGATGCCTTTTTACAAATTGAATTAGACCCTGAGTCGCGGGCAGCATTAACAATAAACGGTCCCCTGGGTCTTTTTTGCTGGCTTCGTGTACCTCTGGGCCTTGCGTCCAGTCCTGGAATTTTCCAGAGGGTCATGACGCAACTCACGAGTAAAATCACCAAATGTTCACCATTTTATGATGATATCCTCGTGAGTGGGAAGGGGGAAAAGCATGACGAATCTTTGAATCAGCTGCTAACTGCTCTTCAGGATGCAGGGGCTAGGCTTAGGATCGACAAGTGTAAGCTGTCGCAACCTGAACTGAAATATTTAGGTCATATGATAAATGCGGAAGGCCTGCACACACTCCCTGAGGTGGTTGAAGCAGTCACAAATGCACCGAATCCAACTTGTATTCAAGAACTGCAAAGTTTCTTAGGATTCGTGAATCATTACTCAAAATATCTGCCTAACCATAATATTCTTTCCACTGTTACCAGGTTGTTAAGCACTAAAGGAAAGTAGACATGGGGGACTGAATGTGACCAAGCTGTTAGCAAAGTAAAGGAACTATTTGTCAAATCAAAAGTTTTGGTACATTACAACCCAAAATTAAAGCTTAAACTGGTTTGTGACGGCTCACCCTATGGGGTGGGGGCGTGCCTGATGCATGTCATACCTAATGGCGAATCGCATCCAATAGCTTTCACTTCACGGAAGCTAACTAAAACCGAACAAGGTGACAGTCATTTTGATCGTGAGGCTCTCAACGTGGCTTGAGGAATTAAACGGTTCCATGAATACGCTTACGGTCAGAAGTTTATATTGCAGTCTGACCAAAAGGCTTTAATATGGATTTATGGCCCTAAAAAAGGTATCCCACAGATGGCAGCAGCACGTGTGCAATGTTGGGCGGTTATGCTTAACGCTTATGATTACGACTTTTAACATATACCAGCCAAGCAGAATTTAACTGCCGACGCACTGTCTAGACTTCTACTCCCTAATGACAAGGAGTTTGAAGAGGCTGAAGAACAGTACAATGTACTAGCGTTGGAAACCATCTCCAACTTACCAGTGCTAAACGAAGCTTTGGTTATGTAAAGCAAGCGTGACAAACTATTGTCTAAAGTATACCGTTACGTTAATCGTGGCTGGCCTGAAGTGTGTGATAATCTTGACATGTAGCCGTACTTCACACGCCGCAATGAAATCTCGATTGAGAGTGACACACTTTTTTGGGGGTTTAGAATCGTCGTGCCGACAGCTTTAAGACGTCAAATTTTGAAAGATTTGCACAGCTCACACCTTGGTATTGTTAAATTAAAGAGCTTGGCTAGGTGTAAGGTGTGGTGGCGTTCTATTGACGCAGATATTGAAAACAAAGTAAATCCTGTTCAAATTGTCAAGAATTTAAGGATACTCAATCTGCAGGACCCAAGCATACCTGGGAGTATCCACAAAAGCCAAATTCTAGATATCACGCTGATTTCTTAGGACCGTTGGGTAATTTCATGTTTCTAATCCTAGTAGATGCACACAGTAAAATTCTGTTCGTGCACAAAATGAAAACTACCACTTCAGCTAAAGTTATTGATATTCTGAATAACCACATTGCCAAATACGGGCTGATGGATTCCTTAGTTAGCGACAATGGCCCGCAGTAGACCTCTAAAGAGTTTAAATCATGGTTAACGATTAACGGAATCCAACACCTATCAGGAACGGCTTTTGCGCCGTGGGTTAACGGATTAGCTGAAATTTATGTCCGAAATTTTAAACGTGTCTACAAAGCTGCTCGGCGGGACGGTTGTTCTGTTCAGGAAAGTATAAATGCATACTTATTATCGTCATGAATCACGATAAGTTCTACACCCAAGCTACACCTGGTAAATTATTCTTCAACCGAGAATTAAAATCCGGATGGATTTGCTTTACCCTGACCCTGTGTCCGTTGTAAAAAGAAACTAACAAAAACAGATTAAAAGCACCCGACATCGTGCATCAGTTAATTATCAAGTTGGCAATAAAATCTGGTACCGTGACTACAGCAAAACTAACCCTAAGCTATAGTCGAGGGGGTCTATCAAGAAGAAACTGTCTCATTTGATTTACAGTGTACTTACTGAAGAGCTTGTTGAAGTGCGTAAGCACAGAGACCAGTTGCGGCCCAGAATTAATCCAGTTGATGCCGTAGAATTGTCTCCAAACGCGCATATTCCGGCGAATAATTCTGTCAATTTTGGCATGAATAATAAAGCCGTTAATTCGAAAGAACGCGCAGTTTCATTGAAGCGGTATTCTGTTGGTACGTCACGTCACGATCAGGTGATTCACGAGCATTCAAATTATCGGCGGCAGTCAGTGGGCCAATAACGGCGTGCCACCGTTGACAGGCAGGGAGCTACACCAATCAAAAGCACCTCACCTGACAATTTACGAGTTGCGACACCAGGTGTCAGCACAGTCCAGTCGAAATCACCCCACACACTGCCAGTGGGCGAGTCCATGACGTCACTGTTCCCAGTGAGCTAGCCATGTCGCAAAACTTCAGCACCTCCCAACGAGATATTAGAGCGACAGGTGGCCTGGAGCCTCCTTTACTTACAAAGCAGTCTTCTGCTAGACCATCGGAGCCCACTACGGTGAAAAGCCAACAGAGGAAGCGTAAGGTTGCACCATCTTCACCACGTGCAGATGATGCAGTGCAGCCTCCAATAGCATCAGGTCGTCCGAAACGAACAAAACGAGCTCCGGACAAGCTCAATATTTAATAAATAACCGTAGGCTAATATATGTGTTCGTAATCCGTTCTACGTCAGCCCAATTGGGGGTTGTATTTTAACTTGTGAGATGCTTGCAACATGTGTTTAGAATTGTTAATCGTGCAAGGGATTAACCTTGTAAATTTTAAATTGTGCCTATGGTTGGCAACATGTAGTGTTTTCAGTTATTCGTGAGGAAAATTGATTCCTCGGGTTTTAAAACATGTTTCTTTCCTCTTTCATGTAAATATTTCCTTCATGACTGGACAACTGCTTTGGGAGCTGAAACAGCCTCCGGCATGAGATAACCCATCTGTAACAAACTAACAGATGTACTCAGCAGCCACATGTTTGCAACTAATCAACTCCGTTGTAAACAGCAGTTGTTGTGATAACCAAAAGCCAAAAAGAAGGAAACACTACCGAAATTTATTCAAATGTATCAATTACAAGCCAGTTTGAAATAATAAAGCCAGATGGATGTCATGGTGCCAGTTTTTCAAGCATCATTAAAAATTTCAGATATTTTGTTGAGTTAAGGGGGGGGGGGTGATTACAAGCTTTCACAAAATGTTTAGTTCTTTCTTTGAACTTCTTTCTTAGAAAGCGACACATTTTCTTCATAATAAATACAACTTAAAGTAGGCAGTGACTAATAAAAAATTCATGTCTTCAAAATAACACATATTTAGTTTTCAGCTAGACTTAAGAATTTGTCTTCTTTTTTTTATTAGTCGGTTGTATTGTGGTGTCGTCATAGAGGCACCACAATGGTAGTCCTTTAAGTCCCAATCTAAACCCATTCACAGCCTAATATACCTCCATAGTTAACTACAGTCTATCCATACAATGTTATTGCCATACCAATATCACATGACTACATGTCATGTGACATACCTTATATAAAGGCTGTACCTAGTCAATAATGCTGTCCTTCAAGTGTTAGCCTACAACACTATGTTCCTAGTCCTTACTATGCCTTAGTGAACCCACAAGTGTATGACTGTCACCCACATACATCACATTTCTACTTTAATAGTTTAAATAAGAGTAGAATATAAAATGTGCTATTTAATTGAGTCGTATAGTTTTTAGGTGTATTTCAAAGTGTCAGTAGTCTAGTTTTCTTAACGTCGGGACAAAAGGTTGCCAGGTTAGGCTTAGCTTGCGACACGTTTTTCTGTGTTGGTACTGTGAAAAATGTCGCCAGTCGCAAATGTGCCTGTTAACCTTGGTTTGTGTTGTGTGCTGGCTGAATTCGTGTTGTAACAGTTATGAATAGGTCATTATGTCACGTGGTGGATTACAGGTTGTGGAGACCCCCATAAAAGTGTCAGATCATCAAAAAATGTTGGGTTATCAAAATTAACCCACGGTGACTTGTGTGCATTTTCAGATTAACTGTATATAACGACTAAACTTTAGCATAGGGATGTGTTAAAGTGAAGTCACCGCCTTGCATTAAATAATGTGATTTAAGAAATGGTAAATAATAAAATTTTGACACACTGGAAAGAAAAGGAAAAATTTATGTATGGAGTTGATTTCACATTTTTAAAATTCATATTGATGCGATGTCCGTAGGTATTATTTATATTGTGGTTCGAAATGATATAGCTTTCTTTCTTTATCTTTACAGCTTGTCCAACCGGCTTGAGCAAATATTCCAAAAACTATACGTCCTGTATCGTACCAACTGACTGCACTTCAGGATTGAAATGTTGCCCTGATCGGAATAAATCCGGCTGTTGTCTTGATCAAATACCAGTGACTACTTTGCGAACGACGACTTATAGAGATGTGATAGGCAATATCGGGACGGATTCACCTGATGGTGATTGGAAGCGGAAAAAACGAAGCTCGGTGAAGTAAGATGGCTACTAAAAATAAACAGTTGGATTAGAATTGCCTGCATTGTTTGAAGTGTTTTGCTTGTTTGTTTGTAGTTGCGCGTAGTAATTTTTTCATAATAAATAAAATAAAAACAGCTTAAACTTAAAAATTGTATTACAGGGTCTGCTTGTGTGCTCTGTATCGCCCTTTCATTATTGTTAGGAGTAACACATAAAGCACTAGTAAAACCGTATCAGAGGGGCGCTTTCTGCCTATCCATTCTAAATTATGATCGTTTATCAATAATTTACTTATGATCAGAGTTTTTGAAATCAAATGCTGGAAAAATGAAAGAATTTACGGTGATAGATCACCATATTAGAAAGGGCGTTGTCTGCATATCCCATTCTAAATTACGATTGTTTACCAATAATTTACTCATGATCAGAGCTTTTGAAATGAAATGCTGTAAAAATGGAAAGAATTTACGCTGATCACCATATTAGAAAGGGTGCTGTCTGCCTATCCTATTCTAAATTATGATCATTTACCAATAATTTACTTATGATCAGCATTTCTGAAATCAAATGGTGTAAAAATGGAAAAAATGAATGCTGATAGATCGCCGTATCAGAAAGGGCACTTTCTGCCTACCCCATTTAAATTAGGATCGTTTACCAATAATTTACTCATGATCATAGTTTTTTTGAAACAAAATGCTGTAAATATGGAAAGAATTTATGCTGATGGATCGCCATATCAGAGAGGGTGCTGGACATCCTTTGGACACGGATGGGCAGCAGCATTAGACGAAAGTTTGCAGCATCTTGCGCCATCTCTCACTATCTAGTTCTCTCTAGCACATGCAACAAGAAAAGGAATGGACAAAGAAATGTTTTTACACAACAGACAAGCCACGTTCCGCCTTAATTACTAAGTAAAAATTTGGAATGTCCTCGTGCACCTGGGAGTAACCTTTAACGATAACAATATTACGGCCGCTAGCTGGTGCCACGGTAGAATATAAAGACTCTACCGTAGCGCCAGCTAGTGGCAGTAATAACGTAAATCTTTACAGCTTGCTCCCAGGTTTACAAAGACGTAGGGTACAAACTTTTCACTCTATAATTAAGGAGGCATGTGGCTTGTTTAAATGAATTTCGTTGTGGCATTCCTTTGTTTGCTACAAGCAAGCGCTAGACAGAACTCGATGGTGCTAGATGCTGCAGACTTTCATTTGGTGGGTGTCCATCCTTTAAGTCGACTTTAATACAAGCACTACAACTACCACAGATTCTGCCTCCCCCTAATTTAGCGGTATCACTGCGGCAGATGGCTGTGTTCTGCTATCAAAACAATGAGGGCCTGTTGATATTAAACAAATTTGAAAGAGCTGTGCAGTATGTACACCAGTGTGTAGCAGCTCAGCCCTCAGACGAATTGTTTGTGCCATTTTTGACCCTTAAAATGCACAATTCATGTGGAGGCTGAGTTGGTATACAGCATTGTTAAATACGTCCATTCGCTCTAAAGATGCTGTGTACGTAACTCTCTGAAGATCCTGTGCAGCTACAATACATATCACTGTGTACCAGCTCTGCCTCCACTCCACATGAATTGTGTTAGTTTTGATTCAGAAAATACACCATTCGTGTGGATGCAGAGTTGGTATACTGCACAGTTAAATGCGTCCATTCACTCTAAAGATGCCGTGCACATAACCCTCTGAAGACAATGTGCATCTACAATACACATCACTGTGTACCAGCTCCGCCTCCACGCGAATTGTCTACCGTCAGTATACATTTTTGTACTTTTTGACTCATAAAAAACACAATTCGTGTGGAGTCTGAGCTGGTACACAGTGATCTGTATTAACGGTGCACAGTGTCTTCAGAGGGTGAGGTGCATATCTTCGGATTGAATGGACTCATTTGATCGTGCCTTTCTGTTTCTGTCAAATGCAGGTTTAAAAATTCAGTAAACATATTTAGCTCTTCGTCCATCTTGTTAAGTAAACGTCATATAATAAAAAGTTAAACAATGTTATTTAACAAACGTTAAATAATAAAGTTTTCACGTGCTCGAAAGAAAAAGAAAAATGTAGGTCAAGTTGATTTCGTGTTTTTTAAATTCATATATATGCGATGCCTTTCAGTATTTTTTTGTATTGTGATTCTAAATGATACAGCTTTCTTCCATTATGTTTACAGCTTTTTTGACCGGATTGAACAAATATTCCAAAAACTATACGCATTTTACCGCACCAACTGACTGTACTTCAGGATTGAAATGTTGCCTTGATCGAAATAAATCTGGCTGTTGTATTGATCAAATACCAGTGACTACTTTGCCAACGACAACTTAACAGAGATGTGGTAGGCGATGTCGGGAGGGACTCGTCGTCTGGTGAATGGAGGTGGAGAAGATGAAGATCGGTGGACTAAGATGACTATTAAAGATAAACTGTTGGATTCGAATTGCATGTTTTTGTTTGAATTGTTTTACCTGATTGCTTGTAGTTGCATACTGTAAAGTTTTCATAATAATAAAAAAAAAAACAGCTAGAACTTTAAAAATTACGCTCCCCTTGTGAGGTCTGTATCACCCTCTCATTCTCGTTGGGGCTAACCATGGCCAGTAAACTACCCGGCCCGACCTACGACAATATTAGGAGGGTAGACAAAATGGCCACCACGAGTGACCCATTTCATTTCTTTGAGATCTGTTCGGAAATTGACCAAGCAAGTCTCATTGGTGAATTTTTGTATGGTGAATCCGGCCATCTGTTGCCAAATAGAAGCAAGTGACGAAGAGCTTATTAATTCACAAACTTAATGTCGGTAATCATCCAGAAAATAGCTTACACATACAAATTAATCAGTTTTCGTATTTTTTCCAGAAAGCTATTACATTTCTCGACTGCACATATCTGTTCAATAAATAGCGACATGTTTGTTTATCCAGAACGTGTTTGAAGGAAGGCTGCATTTTGTACTGAAAGTGTCGCCGTCGGTTGACAAAAAGGGCAACAAGACAAATCAAGTGCATCAGCGGCACTTTCGGCAGCCATATTGTCCAACCCAGTCGCGTATGCTAGTTTTTAATCCAAGATCCGGAATGCTTATCCCATTCTAAATTACGATTGTTTACCAATTATTTACTTACGATCAGAGTTTTTGAAATCAAATGATGTAAAAATATCAACAATTTATGCTGATAGATTGCCGAATCAAAATTGCAAGATACGTGCTTAAAATATAATGAAATATGAAAGTAAAATAACAAACCAAGCCTGTGAAAAGTAGGCAAAGAGGTCGCACATGCGCATTTCGTCCGTGCGGTGGTTTAATCATGTATAGGAACAAACGGGAGCATAAGCGTTCATTTTACTGGGGTGAAACAACGTTTTGCAGGACAGTGTGGTTTAAAAAAACAACATCGACAAGGTAGGACAAAAAACTAAGTCGCAATGCCCACTATGAGCTTTGTGATGGTTCCACTGCGAACGTCAACGTACTAAATTTCCAGTTTAAAAGTTCAAACCCTTACAGTCATAAGGATGTAAGATGAACAAGCTACAAAACTAAAGTTGTAGAATGCTGATTAGCATTCTATCGACTTGTTTACCAGCACAAGTCAAGTCGATAGAACGTTCATGTGCAGGCTGTCACCAATCACCAACCCACCCTAGGAACTTCACATCGAATGATCATGGATAGCTGAAATAGGCTTGTATATGACGGGTCCTTCCATTCTGATTGGTGGAAAGGCGGTGATGTTAGCTTCTTTGCATAATTTTATATAATCTTGAAGATGACTGGTTATCAGAATGAGACGAAAGTGACCTGGTGGATGGTTAAACGAACACAAAGAGTTTCCAAGTTGATCGAGGAATTAGTTTGTGGAATACGGAATTATGAACCAGTGAATTTTCTGGTTTTTGAAATTTAAAGTGCGATTTTTGTTTAATCCTTGGAAATACCTTGTTTACTTTCAGCTAAACAGGTGGCTGTGCACCAAGGTTGGCTGCAGGGTACGCTATAAATAATGTGTTCAGTGTATCTGGTTGGAATCTTCAAGTATCGGTTATGGGGGATGTGGAGTGGAGGATGAAGTCGGCTATGAAGTGCTAAGTTATTTTTGCTAACAATGCGCATTTTGTAGTTAAATATTTTCTTGCGAAAGGGTTCTGAAACACCCTTTATGTAAGGGATTTAAAGTAATCTACATGATTTATAGCATTAATCATCATCTCAGTCTCACCATTCACATGCGAATCAGCATCTCATAGAAACAGAAGCAATACTCAGAACTAAAATGAGTAGCGTCGTATGCTATCTATTATGATGACCATTGCCTACGAACTTCAAAGCTACCAGAGAAATAGTTTATTAGTGGCACCATCTGACATCTGGAAAAAGGTCAATGAAGGGAACACACACGGCAACGGGATACACCATACCAAGCACATTTCATCCTTACACTGATTATCAAGGACCGCGGTAGGGGTCCTTATGTAAGCCTCAGCATGAACTTCCATGTTAAACGTCAAACATTGAACTCCTATAGTTTCGCCTAAAATTGACATAGACCAACGAAATTCGGTATTTGGGGTCGTGTCATAACTATTTCACCGTATTACAAATTTTAATGACAGCAATTGAACCGTTCGGCGTCCACAGCATGGCCATTTCTTGTTGTTGTTGTTGTTGTTGTTGGGACTCTTTGCTCTGACCTGGAGATCGAACCACTGAACCGATTTTCAAGTTCTATAGCTTAAAACGTAGATATGTACAAGGCCTAGGGCCTTTCGCAGGCTATTTTTATGCAACTACAATATTCTCGACACGGAAAGTCAAATGGGCTAGAACTTTTGCTCTCACCTATAGATCGAACCAATGAACCGATTTTCAATTTGTATAGCTTAAAATGTAGGTATTAATACCAACCAGGGCCTTTTCAACAAGATTTTGATGTGACTACAGTATTCTCGTCGGCAGAGCAATTATTATTACAGAGCACTGGGCAGAAATCATTGATTTTATTGTGTGACTCTTTGGTCTCACCTCGAGATCGAACCACTGAACCAATTTTCAAGTTCTATAGCTTAAAACGTAGGTATGGACAAGGCCTAGGTCCTTTTGCAAGCTATTTTAATTGTAACTACAATATTCTTGACACGGAAAGAATGGGCTAGAACCTTTGCTCTCACCTAGAGATCAAATCAATGAACCGACGTTCAATTTGTATAGCGTATAATGAAAGTTTTGACACCGACTAGAGCCTCTTGAACACGATTTTGATGTGACTACAGTATTCTCGTCGGCAGAACAATTATTATTACAGAGCACTGGGCAGAAATCATTAATGTTGTTACGACTTTCAACACCGAACCGAACCGAACCGATTTTCAAGTTCTATAGCTTAAAACGTTGGTATGGACAAGGCCTAGGGCCTTTCGTAGGCTATTTTAATGTAACTACAATATTCTTGACACGGAAAGCCAAAATGGGCTACTACTTTTGATCTCACAGAGATCGAACCAATGAACCGATTTACAATTTGTATAGCTTAAACTGTAGGTATTAACACCGACCAGGGCTCTTTGAAGACGATTTAGATGTGACTACAGTATTCTTGGCGGTAGAGTAATAATTACAGAAGAGCACTGGGCAGAAGTCGTTAAGTGGAGTAACAAATTTCAGCAAATCGAGCTAAAAACATGAAATTTGGTACTCACGTCTTTCTTAATATTAAAAATCGAACCAGCCATGGACCTCCATGAAATATCCCCAAGTACCTTCAGCGCCTTTCCCCATGCCCCCTCCCAGGGGCTTGGGCAACAAATTCTTACAAATCAAGGTAAAAACATGAAATTTGGTGGACAAGTTATTCTTAGCAGCATAAATCGAATCAGCCATGGAACCCCCATGAAATACCCCCAAAGGGGCCCCAGCAACCCCCTGTGCCCTCTCACCGAGGTTTGACCAGCATTTTTTTGCAAATCGTGCTAAAAGCTTGAAAATTGGTGCAAAAGTCATTCTTAGCAGTAGAAGTCGAACAAGCCGTGGAATCCCCATGAAATACCCCCAAAGGGCCAATAGATAGGGGGTAAGATATTACATTTCCCAGTTGTTTTAATAGGTAAGCCGAAAACCCGTCAGGTCCGCAAGACTTGTTAGGTTTCAATTTTTTTAACGCATTAGACACCAGATGATCCGTAAAAATCACCTGGGTGCACGATGGTTGGGAGTCTACAAGCTGTTTATCTGGCAGACAAAGATTTCCATCGTTGAGTATATGATGTTCGACGCAAAGACAGCACAGAAGATTTCCGCCTTCTCTACTTTATCTTCGACGAAATGTGTACCCATTTTGAGAGGCGGGAGGGTTCTGGAGCAGGAATTTCGGCTACGGTACAGTTTTAAAAAAAGGGAAGAATGGCTGTCCTCGCGAATTGCTTCTTCCTTCCTCACACAACACAAACTCGTTAGGCCAACATTTTAATAGAACTGGTCATCAACCCAACAATTCTGATACCCACATACTGTTTCAAAATCTGAATTTTCGAACTAGACCCATCAGAAACCATTTGCATTGCCACCCACTCTCCATCAGTACCGATATCTGAAAAAGTGGTTTCTCGTTCTCCTAAGCAAAATTGTGAAGGCTGGTCCGGCCAGAAGCTCGTAAATCACATTGTAGGGTTAGAAAACCGGATAATTTGAATCTTGGATCAATTTGGGTCCTAAATCACTGGATTTTGTATGTGTAATATTGAGTAGCCAAATTTTTTTTCACATCGTTTTTTGTGTTTGGTTTCAAAAGAAAAAAAAGATTTTCGTGATTTCGAATGATTTAAATAAAAAAGTCTTAAATTAAAGAGAAAAAGGAGTAATTGTCATTGCAAGTTTTGGTGCAATTGCAAATAAAGTGGGTAACATATTTGAACTGAAAGATAAGAGTGATTAACTGAAAGAATATTTTTTTAAATTTAATTGAAAATTTTTAAATAACTGAGGGGGAAAATAGTTAACATCAGTTTAAGGGATATTAATTTTCTAACTGAAGGTTTATGAGTGACAACTGTTGTTTATTTTTTGTAAATAGATAATAGGTTATCAATTTTGTACACATGAAAAGTGCTGTAACTCATACTATAGTGGGGAGAATGTAGTCTCTGGTTATAGCACTACTTAGAGGTGCACTCTGCAGTTACCATTCTAGGGTTAATGCTCAATGTGGGCTCAGTGTATTCACACCTTTCTGTAAACTAATCAGCGTTCTCTAATTAGGTACGCACAACTCCCATGGTGCATACCTGCAAAAGCCTATATGAAGCTACGCAGGGTGTCTTTCCATTTGTAGTTAGACACGAATCCAGCTATGTTACACAACCTAGGCCTATTTGTTTGTGTATTTGAATTCACGGCTGCGCATATTGAAGCTCCTTGCTTATGATGACTGATATACATCCTTTCATAACAGGAAATGCATTCTTTACATTTGTGTCACTGCGCGAATGAATGAAACTGCTGTTATTCAAATTTAAAATTCATTGCCTGTTGTCATCTCGAAGGAAGCGAACAAACGGGTTTTGTAGATGACCGCCATTTTCTCATAACAAATATTGGATCTACATGGAAGGGTTCATCGCATACGTAAGTATTGCTCTTTTGTATTAAGTTCTGCTGGGAAAGTGCAATGACCTCAACGTTTCGATATCAATACACTAAAATAAAATACAACGACATCTTCTTCAAGTGAAAATGAAATTAATAAAATGTAACGTAATAAAGACATAACATTTCGAGGGCCCCAGATGTTATTAACAAGCAATATCAGGGGCGGTTTAAAGGACAGCCTATAGGGTTCGACGGATTCTCCATAATTATATTACCGCTGTTTCAGCTCTCTTCCTGTGTTGCGATCCCATGTAGCCAATAGAAGAACGACTAGTCGTAGGTATTTTCTGGGATATTTTAAAGGTACATTCCTCCCAGCGCCATTTTTCTCGATCCTCCACATCAAGTAAGGCCCCATAGTTCTACGGATATAAGTGTGTGTGTGGTGGAATCGGTTATTAAATTGATTAATTAATCAATTTTTTAAATAAAAAAATAAAAAATTAAAATAAAAAATTAATTAATCAAAAAAAAATTAACACTTGATGAATGTGACCGTATTTACGTTTGAAGGGTTGGGATGCTAGGAAGCACTGCAATAGTATGTTGGCAATATACTTGATGGAGCCACGTATTATGCCTTTGGTTGTCTGATTGTGCTTATATTTAAGTGATCAGGCCTATGGTTGTCTGATTGTGCTTATATTTGAGTAATCAGGCCTACGCTTGTCTGATTGTGCTTAAATTTGAGTGATCAGGCCGTACGGTTGTCTTATTGTGCTTACATTTAAGTAATCAGGCTTACGGTTATCTGATTGTGCTGATTGTGCTGTTATCTGATATTATTTTTCCATCAGCTGTTGTCTATAATACACTGCTCTCCCTTAAGTCATGTAATGCACTTGGCCCTGATGGGTTCTCCAGTACATTTTTCAAGGAACTAGCTCATGAATTCTTTGAACCATAACTTTGATTTGCATCCATTTCTTTCTAGAATGAAAATTACCCTCAACCTGGAAATCTGCTCATGTGATTTCAATTTTTTAAAAGTGAAATTCTTCTGACGCAAATCCACTTTCCTCGGTGCCCCAATGACATTAAAAGGGGATTGCCACCAAATGACAAGCTGCGGTATACATAACCATTTACCGCTATCTAGTTTTATCTAGCCCTTACTTCAGTAGGTGAAGGAACACACAAATAAATTTCTTTTACACAACAATCAAAGCACATGCCTCCTTAATTATTGAGTGTAAAGTTGATGTGCCCGCGTGCATCCTAAAGCAAGCAGCAAAATTAAGCCTAACGACATCACGTCATTTTTTTCTATATATTGACCGTTTAGAAAACGTAGATTTTGAAGCGCTAGAGGAGCGGTATCTAGTGACAGTGACATCGTTGACCTGACCGCTTGCTCCCTGGTGGACGTGGACGCACCAACTTTACATTCGACAATTAAGGAGGTACGTGGCTAGTTTGTCGTGTAAAAAGAAAATTTTTGATCATTCTTGTCATGTTGAAATCAAGAAGTACATAGAACTAAATAATGATAGTCGTCACTAGATGCTGCTGCCTGTCATTCGGTAAATAGGCACCTTTAATGCCACCTAACAGGAACTAATGAGAAAAACCGAAAGGTTTTTTTAGTTTGTGTGAAGGACATGGAAAAAATTATGTAAAGTTAAATCACTCCTGAGCCTAAAAATTTCTTTTTGTTGTTGCAGATTACGGTAGATGGGAATTCGTCAATTTTTAAAAGTGATGGCTTGCTTATTGTCTTCATTCTGCTTTGCTCTTTCTGTCGAACGACACAGGAAAAGGTTCCTTGCCCTCATTGTACAACGAGCAATAGAAGACAGTGCTGCACCCAATATCAACGCTGCTGTGACAATGGTAAGGTGATCAAATAACCACCATTTTAGAATTAGTACCAATTTGTGTTTTATGGATCATATCGCGCGGAGGATAATTTACCATTGTTCTCCAAATTTAAAGGTGTGTGCTTCATTTACTTCATTATCCTTCTCTGCATGACATTCTGTTTTGCTACTTTTAGTCAAACCTGTGTAAAAATGTTTTAAATGAACTTTATTCCATGCAGTGTTGTCAAAGGTCTCTGAGTGTTTGTATGGCTGGCTACACAAATGATATCTAATCGATGATAAGAAAAAAGTACATATGCGTAACACAGAACAAAATGATTGTATTCTCAAATCGAACGCCTGATTAGCCTAATATTTTACTCAAGTTGTACAGTATGAGTAACGGGGGTAAATGACATGGTTTATTCAGTGAGCAAAGTCTTTAAACACCACTATACACATGTGACTAACCACAGGTGATTAGCTGGTTACTATTACAGAAGGGTGTCTCTGGAGCATCCAGGGAACACCCACGTATGACGTCATACAGTGCATTGTCGATTAACATAGTGTGGCATTGTAATACATACACTGGATTGTGGTACATACTGTACAACACAATGCACCTCTTTTTTTAAAAAGAAAAAAAAACAGTCTTGTGTCCAATTTCATTTTGGCTTTGAGTTGATGACATGTGAAATATTGTAATCTGAAAGAATGGATCCAGAAGTGTGTTTTGAATCCATGAAGTGAGCCTTTGCATTGATTTGGTGACGGCATCTGGATTTGTAGATGACATCTTTTCTGAACTGAATGGATCCATATTATCGTGGATCCTGTCCATGTTTTTATTGTTTGATGTCTCTTTTGCTTCCCAGCAGTTGTTGTTTGAAACATGAAATACATAAAAACATATAAGGTTAATTTCGTGATCATAAAATCGTGCCCCCAGTTGGGCACCCTAGGAACAATTTACAAAAACATTTTT
The DNA here is from genome assembly GCA_023313725.1 of Lithobius niger. Taxonomy (NCBI): domain Eukaryota; kingdom Metazoa; phylum Arthropoda; class Chilopoda; order Lithobiomorpha; family Lithobiidae; genus Lithobius; species Lithobius niger. Next base: position 32,502 of record JAHWFP010226832.1, read on the forward strand.
CCAACCTAAGGAACAAGTTAAAACAGTGCCCTATTTACTGGCACACACTCAATGCGGACGACATATATATTTTACCAGCATGGTGCACGAGTAACTGGGACAGAACTGACACTTACTTACCCCACATTACTTCTGTGTGAAGTCAATTTTAGGTCAAGTTATTAATGATATAATTATTTAGGATTACTGCAAGTAGAAAAAAGAAACAATTTATTAAACAGTTGCTTAAAGATTTAATTTTTCAGATCCCTTGCGTTGACGTTTTGGACGGCCTTCAACCAGTGGAGGCCGTGCAGCAGCGGTTGGGCTTGTCCTATGTTTTTGCTTCATAGCATTATTTAGCTTAGGTGTACTATTAGTTAGTTCAGGAACATCTAGTATGGCATCGTTTTTTAGGCTTGAACACTGCATAGGTCTGTTAAGTGACGTGCTTATGTTTTCAGTTTCTGGCTTTAACCTTATTTGGCCATTAACAGGTGTTGGACTCTGATTGGTTATATCAGTTTGGCTTTGTTTTGGATTAGTCGGCTCGGGAAAACTGATACCTGATCTTTGCTTATTAGATTTTGACTGTTTAACTGGTGAATCAGGCAAGTTTACATCTCGAATGCACAGTTATTCAGCGTATCCTCTTAACGTAACACTATTCTCAGTTCTTACTTCAAATTGTGAGTAACCCAACTCCTTAGAGACACTTACAGGCAACCACAATCTACCTATAGTATGAGAGTAATTCCTAGCCCAGACTAATGAATCGTCTTTAACTTTACAGGGTTGTTTATGCCACGAATACTTGATTTGATCGTTTTGCTTCCTATGAACAATTTCAATAGTATTCGATAAGAGTAAATCTAACTTACTATTCATTACCCGACCCAAAAATAATTTGCATGGTGTTTGTAGCGTTGTAGAATTTGGGGTGATTCTGGCAGAAGTTAGGTAGTTATTAATTGCAGTTTTAATGGATTTCCCCTCTGCCCTTTCAGCTCTGTAGGCTCTCCTGAAGTCTTTAACAAAAATCTCAGCTTGGCTATTGCTCCATGGCACATAACCTGACCCGTGATATGGTGAATGCCATTTACTGCCAAGTAGTTCTTGAATTCGTGACTCATCAACTGAGGGCCATTGTCAGTCACGAGCGTAGAAATTAAGCCAACATCAGTCATACTCATCAAATACGTCTATGTTTATTTCGAAGTGATGGTCTTCAGTAACTTAACAGCAGGATACTTAGAGTAAGCATCGACCATTACAAGAAACATGTACGCGTCTGTTGGCCCGGGAAAATCTTCATGGACCCTCTCGTTAGGTTTAAATGGTACTTCCAGTTGTGTTTGGGACCAGAAGGCAAGCATCACAAATTTTAACTATCTTTTCGAGCTGATCGTTGATTTGAGGCCACCAGCATTTAGATCTGGCTAAGATTTTAATTTTAACAATCCCGCAGTGGCCACTACGCTGTTATTTTAGAAACTGTCTATTGAACTGCAAGGGCACAATTACACGGCTCCCCCAAAATTCGTTCCTTCGAACAAAATAAGACTGTATTCCAGGGTCGCTAACCTTTTCGGTTCAGCCATGCTTTGTATATTTTAACACTTTAGATAATGCAAGATCTTTTTTCATAGCTAATGCTAAAGTTTCGCCATAAACTGGAAGTGTCTCTATTGCCTGTGCTGCCAACACATGATAACACTCCATTTTGTCTTTGTACTTTTTAGTGCTGGGTAAGGGCAGGTGCGATAAAGCGTCGGCCGTTAAGTTGGCTTTCCCCACTGTATGCTGGAATGTATAATAATAACCGTACAGCATAAGCGCTCAGCATTGTACTCTGGCGGTAGCCGTCTGAGGAATGCCACTTTATTCACCAAAAATCCAGAGCAGTGCTTTTTGATCAGACTGTAAATAAAATGCTGCACATAAAGTTATTCATGAAAGCGTTTAACTTCCCAGTAAACACTCAGCGCTTCACGATCAAAATGCAAATAGCCTTGCTCCCCAGATGTAAGCTTGTGAGAAGCAAAAGCTATATGTCTATCGCTTCCGTTAGACATCACATGCATCAAGAGGCTTCCAATTCTGTAGAGGGGCGGACGCGTCACAGACTTATTACAGTTTAAGTTTTGGATTGCAGTGCACGAGGATTTTAGATCGCTCAAACAATTTATTGACAGTTTCCAGAGTCTTGCTGCATTCTGTACCCCATTCCAATTTAACTTTAGGGCTTCGAAGCCTTACAAGGGGGGCAAGGTGTGGTAAATACTTGGAATACTGATTGCTAAAACCAAACAAACTTTGTTATTCAGAAATATTTGTTGGATTAGGTGCGTTAACGATAGCATCCACTACTTTAGGCAGAGTATGCATGCCATCTTTATCGATTATGTGTCCCAAGTATTTCTTGCTTGGCTGTGGTAATTTATATTTCTCTATTCCAAGTCGTAATCCTGAGTTTTGTAGCGCAGTTAACAAATAATTAAGTGCAATATCATGTTCTCGCCCCTTGCCCCTAACCAAAATGTCATCATAAAATGGTTGGTATGTGGGGATACCGGCTGTAAGCCCAACCATTAGAAGTTGAAAAATCCCGGGGCTGCTATCCAGACATATAGGACCCCTTAACCATTTAAATAGCCCTAATGACGCATTAATGATCAAAATTTCTTGTGCACTTGGATCAAGCTCAATTTATAGGAGAGCATCCTTGAGATCAATGTGACTAAAAGTATCACAGCCTGCAAGGTCACTAACCAATTCAGCTGCTGATGTTACAGGATAGTGGCCAACTTCAAGGTGAGGATTTAATCTGGTGCGATAAGTGCTGATAATCCTAACCTGTCCGTTCAGTTTATGCACAACTCCCGGAGTTGCTCACTCGCTTGTTGTGACCGGCTCTAAAATACCTAAGGCTATGAGACGTTTAATTTCATTGTTCACTTTTATCTTTAAGTACCGGTGGTACAGGAAGGACTTTTCCATAAACAGGTTTAGCACCAGCTTTATGCTGAATCTTAGCATTGTAACGTTTGAACTTCCCCAGCCCAGCCCAAAAAAGTTCGCAGGAAACTTAACCTCGAGTTATATTTACAGTAGATTTAACTGTTTTAACTTTAGTGAAAGTTTCAATTTTGTAATTTTGCAATGACCAAAATTGATCCAGTTTAATTTTTAATTTTGGCATCTAGTCTTTCCCAAACAATGGTGGACGTTCATTACTAGCCACCGGCATATCCACAAACTCAGTTTTTTCCTGAATTTAACTTTAATGTTAATAATCCTAAGTACTTTATCAGTCGTTCTATCAAACTGTCTCATGGCTATGCCACACGGTGGGACTTGAAAATCTTGAAAATAACATTCATACCACGAGATTAGAATAATAGTTCCGTCACAACCACTATCTACCCGTAATGATAGCTGAATATCATTCACGACACAATCTAATGCCCATTTAACTGCTTTCGTAAACTTCGTCGTGCTTGTCTAATTCACACTGAGCATGTTGTTTGATAAATAATAGCTAGACGACTCATTTTCAGTTTAGGTTTCACTTTTAGAATGCGAGTTGTCATCAAATTCAAATTCAACCTCGTGCTGTAACTTGTTAACTTTTTTACCATATTTATATTTAGAATTCTTGTGTGTCGTTGGCCTGACAAAGCACAGGCGCTGCTGTCCATTTCTTTTTGTCACTAGGCTTTTAGCGACAAACCACTTTTAAATTACCCTTTTCATGACAACGGCCACAAGAATACTCCTCAAACTTATATCTTGAGTGGATATGCCCGGAATTTCTGCAACAGTAGCAATAGATGTCTGTGCTTGGTTTTATTTTAAAACTCGAAACTTTTTGTTTTATGTTTTCTAACAAAATTTGCTGCTACCGTGGCGCCTTGTGTAATCTCGGTCTAATCAACCTCCGCCGATTCTAACGATAAAGCTAGTTCGGTACATTTTTTTAACGCTAATGTTTTCTTTAGTAGTTCGCATTGAATAACTTCGCTACGAACTCCCCCGACCAGCCGATAGCGAATCATTTCCTTGTTTACTTAATTATAATAATAATAATAATAATAATAATATGCTTTATTGTACAGGCACGAAATTCCAAAGAACTTGTGTGTGCAAGCAAGTAATACATTTCGTTATTTGTATATATTAAATTATAATCATGCGTCATACATTTTTACATATATTCCTATTAAATTCTATATTTCATACATTAAATTTAATACACTAATTTAGTTATCTTAAATTTGATATGGTTGTTTATTATTGATCTAATATCCATTTTTTAATGATCTTGTCCACTTCATTATGATTATTCAGGTTCCGTAGGTGTTCTGGTAGTTTATTAAATTGATAAGGTATTTGGTATTTCATTTCACGTCTCCCATACGAATTATTCCACTTTGGTTCTATTAACCAATTATTGTTACCTCTTACAGTTCTTTTAGTCTTAACTTTATATTTTCTCAAAATAATTCTTTTTTATTATATTCCAAGTTAATGTTTGCTGTAAATTCAATATTTTAAACTTTTTATATATGTCTTTACTATGTGTTAGTTTATTGTCTTTAAATAATGCTTTAATTGCCTTGTTTGTAACTTTCTCAAGTTGTGCCATTATACTGTTAGTCGTTGTTCCATACACTGTAATTCCATATTTGATGTTAGACATGATTAATGCATCAAAAATTGTTTTCTTGTTTTTTTCATTAAGTATTCCGTTTAGTTTATACATTGTTGGTATCATACATCTGATTTTTAGAATGATTTTATTTATATGTTCGTAAAATTTCCAGTGTTTTTCTAATTCTAATCCCAAATATATGGCTCTGTTAACTTTTTTAATAGTTTTACATTTGCATTGTTTATTTTGTTTCTTACATATTTTATTGCACATTGTTATTTCACCAATCTCCTCATCCATATGTGACGAGTGTATTGGTAAATATACAGTTTTTTCTTCATTTAATATTAGCTCATTTTCTTGTAAATACACCTTTAAATTATCAAAATCTTCTTGTAAGTGTTTTAGCATTTTCCTATTTTCTGAATGTATTGATAATAAAAAATGTCGTCAGCATATAATGTTACAATAGTGTTACTTGGTAGAGCTGTTATATCGTTGATATATATTAGGAAGAGCAAAGGTCCTAGGACCGAGCCTTGCGGGATGCCGTATTCCATTTTTTTCCAACTGCTTTTTTATCTCCTATTTTAACACTACTTTATCGTCCTGTCTCATAGTTATTGATTATATTATATATTTTCCCTCTTAATAATAATAATAATAATAATAATAATAATAATAATAATAATAATGCTTTTATTGTACGTGTTGTTATGTACAGGCACGAAGTCTTACATAAGACTTGTGTGTGCAAGCAAAATACAAATATAAATATATGTAAATACCAAAAATACAAATAGAAATTATTATTAAAAATACAATTACATGTTAACAAATTCCATTAAATTTCAATGTTTTTTTTTGTTGTTATATTAATTTCATTATATTAAATAGCAGACATTAGTGTAGCCGATTTCCTCATTCAGTTAGAAAGACCCATTTTCTGATTTTTTGTGTCATTTCTTTATGATTTATTATATTTCTTAAGTTTGTTGGTAATGTATTAAAATGATAAGGTATTTGGAAATTTAGACCTCTTTTGCCATATGAATTTCTCCATATTGGTTCAATTAGCCATTTTTTGTCCATTCTCTTAGCTCTTACTGTTTCTATTTTGTACTTTTTGTTATAATAGTTGTTTTTTAAAATGTTCATTTTGTAGGTTTGCTCTATGTTTAGAATTTCTGTCTTTTTATATATTTCTTTACTATCTTGTGATTCATTAGTTCTAAATAATACCTTGAATTATAAATTAAATTATTATTAAATTATTGAATTATTATTAAATAATAATAATAATAATAATAATAATAATAATAATAATAATAATAATAATAATAATAA